>JAQZBX010057541.1:0-17940 GCA_029593785.1 Cabassous unicinctus
CCCCCCCTTGCTGCCCGTGCTTGCTGCGTCCATTTGCTGCATGCTTCCCCCGTGTCTGCCTATCTCCCCCTTGCTGTGAGGTCCCGCCGCATCAGCCCACCGCACCGCCCCCACAAGGAGGCCCCGGGAAGCGAACCCGGGGCCCCCCATATGGTAAACAGGAGCTCTATCGATTGAGCCACACCCGCTTCCCCTCAGCATTCCTCTTAATCACACGTCTTTGCAGCACTGCTGGCCATTCCCATTTCTTAAATGCTGCTGTTTCCCAGCTCTCTGCCTTTGATAACATTCTCTTCTACATATTCTTTGCAAACTGCTTTAATGAGACGTAGAAGCTGATAACCCCAAGACAGTATCTCCAACGGGGAGCTTTCTCTTTTGCCCCAGAACTATTTTTTCAGTTGTCTGTTGGATGTCTCCATGTGTCTTTCACATATCCCCAATTCAGCAAGACCTGAACTGACTTCATTATTCTATGTCCTAAAGTAGACTCTGTATCCACCCACAAAACCAGCCAGCTTCCTGTTTCCCTTGTGAATGGTGTCACCATCCACTCAAGTTTCTAAGCCAGAACCTGGAAAGCCGGCCTCCTCTTCTCCAGTCCCTACCCCTGCCCCACATCCAATCAGTTTTGCCCTAATTGTGTTTTTAAACCAGCTTTATTGAAATATAATTCACATACCATACAATTTACCCATTTAAAGTGGTTTTCAGTATATTCACAGATATGTGCAGCCATCACCAAAATTTTGGAACATTTTCAATTATCTCAAGAAGAAACCATATATCCTGTAGTTACCCGATCCCATCTCCCCCATCCCTAGCAGCCACCACTGTCTATAGATTTCCCTATTCTTGACTTCATATGAATGGAATCATATAGTATATGGCCATCTGTGACTGGTTTCTTTCATTTAGGATAATGCTTTCAAGGTTCACCTTGTTGTAAAATGGATCTGCGCTTCATTTTTATGGCTGAATAATCCTTCATTATATGTATGAACCATATTTTGTTTCTCCATTCATCCATTGATGGACATTGGCTTGTTTCCACTTTTTAGCCGTTATGAACAATGCTGCTATGAACGTCCGTGTACAAGTTTTTTATGTAGCCCTATGTTTTCATTTCTCTTGGGTATATAGCTAGGAGTAGACTTGCTGGGTCCAGTGGTAGCTCTGTTTAATACCCAACTGTTTTTACTATTCTTTCACGGCCTCTTCTCCGTTCCCACTAGTGTCTGATTCAGAGTGCCCCCTCCAGGCCACCCCAGCCTGCTCCTTGGTTGAGACTTCTCCAGTGCGGATCAGCTCCGGACCTCTGGGCATAACCCGGCCCCACCTGCCTTCAGCCACGTCCCCTGACACTTCGTAGTGCACATCTTACCCTCAGGCCTCTGCCTGGCATATGCCTCAGCTTGGAGTCCACTGCTTGGCCACCCACTCACACCCAGCTCACCATGCTCACACTGTCACACTCGCCTGCTGGTATCTAAGATGATGCAGGGTCTCCTCTTCCTCCTGTTCTTATTTTTGGCTTAAACAGCATTTATTGGATTGTGTATTTGGAGGCTAGAAATCCAAAATCATGGTGGCAGGCAGGCCATGCTTTCTCCCTGAAACCGGTAGCATCTGGGGCTGCTCGCTACAGCCCCGGGGGCTCCTTGAGCTCTCTCTTCTCATGTCTGCTCCTCAGGTTTCTGCTGACTTCCTGCTGCTTGCCTCCTCCTTGTAGCTTTCTCTTCGTAAGGTCTACAGTAAGATGAAATAAGAACGGCCCTGACTCACCCTAAAGGAATCAAAGATGCCGCTGACAAATGGTTTCACACCCCCGGGAACTCACGTTGAGTTAAGAACATGTCTTTTGAGGAAGTGCAGAATCCAACCTGCTCCCCCTTCCATACAAGATTCATGCGCACACTCTAGGATCACCTGGTTAGGTCCCTGTGGAGTCCTTCGATGTCTCGTCTGCCTCTACACTGGTCTTTGGTGTACTTCACTGGCACCTGCCTCAGGGCCTCTGCATCTGCCCTCCCCTCAGCCTGGAACACAGAGCTAAGTGGAGCTGCAGGCAGGTGCGTCTCTAAGGCTCCTGCGAGTCATAAATTCCATAATTCTGACCCTCTTAGGAAAAGGTCATAGAATAAATTCTGACAGGGCCAGTGCAGAAATTGGATTCACCATGAAGAAAACTGATGAGTGGTATTCAGGCCTTGAGTGTACTCACTGCTTCGAGGTACTGCTCAGACCGACGTGCTGTAATGTATTACGCTTATCGCGTTTGTGTTGTGCGAAAAGCGACAGCTTAGGTCCTTTGTTCTCCATGTGGATGTCAGTCTTTTTCTTGTCTCGCCTGCTAATGTTTTCCTTTGTCATGTCATCCTCTCCTTCATTTAAAAAAACATCCCTTTCAGCCATAGGGTCACAACCACACTGATCTCCTCACCCGTGTGGTTTTTGCTGAGCTTGTGTAAGATTTGCTCAAGCATAATTGGTGGCTACAGGACTGATTGCAGCGAGGGGTTTTCCTCTGTGGTGTGTAGCTCCAGTCCGCCAGTCTCCTGTTTGTGGACAACCCTGTGGGCACTGGGTTCAGTTACGTAAACAAGAGTGACGCATATGCCAAAGACCTTGCCAGGGTGGCTGCAGACATGATGGTTCTCCTGAAAACATTCTTCGATGGCCACAAAGAATTCCAGGTAAGCAGAGACTCAGAGACAGGTGAGGAAGGGGCTAGCAGAGCAATGCCTTATCAGAATGAACGTAAACTTTCCCAAGGGTCCAATGCCCCCGATTTCGGAGAGAAGCTTTTCATGCCCAGGTTAGGTTGTGGGCCTTTGTTTCTATCCTCTTTAAAGGTAATTTTTAGCTTCAGTGACCCTGAAGTCAGTATTCTAATCGGACATGACGATCAGAGATGGGAGGAAAGACAAAAGCAGATTTGTTTTGTGACTTTTGCATGCAATGGAAATTTGAAATGAATGCGTGTGAATTAAAAAGCATTCAGGATTTTTTTTTAACTTTGTAAATTCCTTTTCTTGCTAGATGATTCCATTCTATATTTTCTCAGAGTCCTACGGAGGGAAAATGGCCGCTGGCATTGGCCTCGAACTCTACAAGGTAACGGAAGATGACTTTGTTGTTTTGGTTTTGGATAGAAAAGCTAATGTATTTCTGTTTTAGCCTCACCTGATATTGATGTACTTTGAATAAGGTCTTACACATGCAAAATGATTAAGTCTATGATAACAACTGAGAAAAGTTTTAAACAGAACAGTGAAGCTGGCCCTACTAGATATCAGACAAGCCATAAAACTACAGTGAGTAAAACAGTGTGGTATTGGTATAGCAACAGACAAATAGATAACATGGACAGTGTAGAAAATCCAGAGACGTCCATATCATCTATATATCCTATGTGCACATAAATATAATCATACAAATCTATGTGTGTGCCATTCATATGCGATCGTAGGTATATGATAAAGTGGCGTTTCAAATCATTGGGCAAAGAATAGAATATTCAATAAATGGAGTGGAAACAAATGGTGGTTAGTTTGGAAAATAGTAAAGTTGGATTCTTTGCCATGTATAAAATATAAATTCTAGACAGATAAAAATCTAAACCTAAAAGTCAAAATTCCAAGAGGGCTTGAAAATACAGGAGAAAGGTTCATAATCCCGGTAAAAGACCTGCAAGTTGTGCGTGAGCTCCTTCCAGGCTCCTCTTCTTTCAGGCCGTTCAGCGGGGGAGCATCAAGTGCAGATTTGCTGGCGTTGCTTTGGGTGATTCCTGGATCTCCCCTGTTGGTGAGTGTGGGGCTTGGGAGGCACTTCTTCACTGTCCTTTTCCATATTCTTCCCTGGGGCTCGGGGGCTTTGTTGTTCAGATGTAAGTGCAAGGCAGTGGAATTTTCTGGATCTTTGGAAAAGTAGCACCGAGAGCATTTGCCTCAGAAGCGTCTGAGAGCTTTGGGGTGAGCATTACAGAACACCTGTTGTGGGCTACGAAGGGCTGAACCGAGTTCTCTTATTGACTCGCACAACGGAGCCATTCTGAAGCCTTAGAGAGGTGCTGGGATGTGCCTGTGACCCACGGAGCGTGTGGCCTGGTCAGGATTCATAGCCAGGCCAGCCTGGCACAGCTCATCTCCTCCCCCCACGCTGGCAAAAGCACGTGGGGTGCAATTCCCATCTGTTGCTCAAGCGGATGGTGAATGAGCTTATCATCAGTCCTGAAACTCAGAGGTTCACGGTTTCATAATGTGAGCATCCTTGTCGGAGCACAAATAAGAGTTGTTCATACGGAGACACCTGGGGTGCGGCTTCGGGCACCTGGTCCTTGTGGGGGCTGGGCTGGCCTGACCCAGCGTTCCTCCGCCTCAGCACTCTTGGCACTTGGGGCCATGTAATTCCTTGTTGTGAGGCGCTCCTTGTGCATTGTAGGATGTTTGGCAGCATCCCCGGCCTCTACCCACTAGATGCCGGTAGCAACGCCTCTTGTGTGTGAACCAAAAACATCTCTAGACAATGCTAAACATCCCCTGGGAGACAAAATCACCCCTGGTTGAGAACTACTACCCTAACTTAACCAAAGGTGACCTTTCAGAGGCAAATGTCATCTATTGGGTTAGAAACCAGAAGAGAGGCTGGTCTGCAGGAGGAAGGGGACTGGGCTGGAAAGGGAGACAAGGGCACTTTGTAGTGCTGTAGCGGGAGTGGTATTATATGGGCGGGGGCATTTGTCAAAGCTCATCTACATGTGCATCATGATTTGTGTGTTTTACTGTATGTGATTATGCCTCAATTTAAAAAAATTGATAGAAGGTAAATATTTTCCCCCTAAAGATAGGAATTTGACTTCTTACAGAGCTATGTCCCTAGTAGATTCTGGATACGCCGATGCCGGTTGGAGTAATGTTGTTTCTTGCCCTGGTTCTTGGTATCGCCAGGGTAGGACTGAAATGCCATAAAGCTGAGCTGTGAGTCAGCTTTGGGAGAAGGGCTGCCGTTTGTTTTTCCTCATGGATGGACCTCATAGGGCGTCATGAAACTGCTGAAGCCTTGATCAGAGGCAAGAGGGCCCAGCAGCTTTCTTGTCAGATGTCTGGTTCAGAATGATGGTGCAGTGCTGGGCCTCACACTTCTGTATCGGGGTGTCCGCATGGTCTCATCGCAACAACAAGCACTTGTGTGTGTTCACTTCACATAATCCTTGTAACAACTCCATGAGATGGAAGCTATTGTTATCGCAATTGTGCAGATGATGAAGTGAGACTGAGAGGCTGAGTCACTTCTAGAGTCACACAGCTAACATGGGAGAGTCAGGATTCAAACCCAGGCAGCAGGCCCTGGGCTCGTACACTTAGCCCCACTACACTGCACTGCTTCCCAAGACCAGGAAGTTTGGTCTCATGTCTTTGCGAGTGCTGGTCACCCTGCCCACAGTCTGTTGGCTGTCGTATTGGACAGCACAGAGAAAGAACATGTCCACCATTGCCCAAAATTCTACTAGCGCACATCTGGAGCAGAGGTTGGCAGATTCCTGCCCCAAATCTGTCCTGCCTCCTGTATTTGTAAATAACCTTTTATTGGAACCATTCCTCTACAAATTGTCTCTGGATGCTTTCTCCCTACAATGGCAGAGCTGAGTCGTTGCAACAGAGACCATCTGACTCAAAAAGCCAAAAATTTTTGCTGTCTGGCCCTTCACAGAAAAAGATGGCCAAATGCTAGTCTAGATCAAGCAGGGTATGGGCTGCATAGGAGAATTGCAGGCCATTCTGATTCCAAGAATGAGGGCAAAGGCACAGGCTTGGAGATGAAGCTGGAGAGCTGGGTCTTGGAGGACCTGGTATGCCTCCGTTTTTCAGGATGTATTGTGAAGAACACCAGTCCAGTGAGGTGGTATTCAATGAAGGGCTCCCTGATTAAGTTGTGGAAGTGCTGTACACTGGCTCTGCTTTCGGGTGGTTTACAGGCACATTAAAGGCTCTGAGAAATCCTGCAGTAAAGAAATAATGTTTCATTTTGTATTATTCCAAAGGTATTTAATGAAAGAACCACTTTTTCTTCTAACACCTAGATTAAAATCCTACAGAACTGAGGTGATTTGAAACATACTTTGAGAAACTTTTCTGTAGCCATGGAAGGCTTTGGAACAAAGTAGTGTCATACGTCAAATGTGCTTTATAGACTGAGGTCCTTGGTACTTTGTTGGCACTTCTTTCTCAATGGTACTTGCCTTACCTAGCGTTAAGGTAATTGTGAACTTGTCTACACCCAGGCCAACTGTCCTCTTTGAGGGCAGGCATTATCTTACTCATAGTCATATCATATTCATATCTCCTTCCCGGCCTCAGGCACTTAGTAAATTCTCAATGTGTTTGTGAAATAGAAATAAATTGATTGACTGTATAACCACAGGCACTTGAGTTACCATTAGTTTGCATCCTTAATTAGAACCTTGGCAGAAGCTAATGATTCCAAACAGGATGCAGAGTGAAGGCGGGGAAATACTTTGAGCGTCTAAAAGCCTAGAAGAAGCCTGCGGATGAGAGCCTCCGCCTGGCCACCCACAGCCTGCCCCGTGGGGATGCCATCACTGACCATGGCTCCCTCGGCTGGGCCAGGCCAGCATCAGGCCATATGAGCGTGCTGTGCCCTCATCCCAGCTCCCAGCCTCTGAGATGCCAGCGGGTCTCCTGGGTGGGTGCTGGTGAGTTAAGGAGTTCTTTAGACCCAAAACCATGGTGTTTCCTGCTTCTGTCTCTTGCTGCTTTGGGAGGAAAGCTGGTTAGGTTTTCCTTTAGAAGGGCAGAGCCACAACAGACTCATTTTGCATCTCATTTGTATCTGTGTATCATTTTGTATCTTTGTACCTTTAGATTCGGTGCTCTCCTGGGGACCCTACCTGTATAGCATGGTGAGTAGGTGGGTGCTCACCTCTGCACCCCCTGGGTGAACAGCCCCACGGGACTCTTCAGGCTCTGCCCTCAGTAAGGAGGAAGCCAGCCAGGAGTGCGATGTGGTTGACACTGGCAGCTTGATGTCTTCTTTCTCTACCTGTTCCTTAGAGACTATTAGTCTAGATCACATTGGGTATCCTAAGCAACAGCTAACCTCAGGGACAGAGAAAGAAGCATCAGCACAGATCCCCATGTCTCCAGGTACAAGAAACACAATCCTTTCAATCCCCCAACTTTTTTTCAGATATAAGTTGCAGACATGAGCCTTATTCTTATTCCTAACTAGCTTTAGCACGTATCTTCTGAAAATAACAATCATTCTCCTACATACATTTTCTTATCATACCTAAGAAGATTAACAATGATTTCTTAGTATAATCTAAAATCTAGTCCATTTTGACATTTCCTCACTTTTCCCAAACATGTGTTTTATAGTTGTTTTCTTCAAACTACGTTCCAGTTGAGGTTCACAGTTTGCATCTAGTGGTTATAAGAAACAGGGTTTTTAAGTGCTCACTCCCTAATAAAGTTCACAGGAAGCAGCTGGATATTAATATACTTTGTGAAGAATAAAGCAGAGGAACAGTAGTAGGTGATAGCATTATTTTTGCTGTTAAACCGAGGGACTGAGCACGTTCACGTGTGAGGCCCCTTTTCTCCATCTGCCCCACTCCTTCCCTCATCTCAAGCCCAGTTGCAGCCACACCAGACTGATGTCCCTCAGTATTAAGGGAGCCTTTTTGTTCTTGGTTTGCATCCCAGTCTCTTCTGGACGACCAGGGTCTGGCCGAAGTGTCCAAGGTTGCAGAGCAAGTTCTGGATGCTGTAAATAAGGGGCTCTACAAAGAGGCCACCCAGCTGTGGGGGAAAGCAGAGATGGTCATCGAGCAGGTAAAGGGGGACATGCTTAGGGCCAGCCTGCTTGGCTTTTTCCATGAGTATGGGGCCAACAAGGGAACCAGACAGGGTCGGTGTTGTCAGGATCAGGGTCTGTCCTGAGAGTCCCCCTGTCTGGAAATGCTTGCCTTCTGAACAGTGCATCTGGCAGGCCTGAGCAGCGGGGTCGCTGCCCCTTACAAATCCAAAAGCCCCCCAGGCCCGCAAGACTTGCTTGTCTCTCGCCAGAATATGGATTCTATAAGAAAGAATATGTCTTGGGGAGGGGAGTAAGTAGTTCCACGCCAGAATATCGCTTTATTTCTGTGCTTGCCAAGCGACATTCTGACTCCAGCGAGCACGGAGGGAAGAGTGGACTGGCTGAGGATTGGGGTGCACAGGGGCCCTCTGCAGCCCTGCCCTCGCTCTAAATTCACACCCAGGCTCTTGGTTTTTCCTGCAAGCTCAGTTCACACGAGCTGCTCCCCGCCCCCAAGAGGAGAGCAGTTAGATGCAGCTCGTTTCTGAACCTTCAGAGCTGCATTTCTTTCTGGTCCCAACAGATTTGCAAAGTTAAAGCTGTCCTTGGATAGGTGGAGAATCAGGTGCCTTCTCTGTTTTGAAACTTTGATAATGGACAAATAAAGCAAGCAAATGGCCAAAACACACTTTTTTATATTTCAGAACACAGATGGGGTGAACTTCTATAACATTCTAACAAAAAGCACGCCCACGTCTGCAATGAAGTCGCACCTAGAATTCACACAGAACCATCTGGGTGAGTGAATCTTGAAGTTGTTAACCCTGCCTCAACCTACATGCACGAGGAAATTGATTTTTTTAAACAACTTTATTGACGTATAGTTTACATGCCATCAGATTCATCCGTTTTAAGTGTACAAGTATTGGTTTTTAGTATATTCACAGAGTTGCAGTTCTACAGTTATAATCCAGTTTTACAATGTTTCCGTCACTCCAGAAAGATCCCACATGCCTGTTTGCATTCGGTTCTTGTTCCTACCTCCAGTCCCAGACAGCTACTCCTGCATTCTGTTTTTATAGATTTGCCTTTTCTGGACATTTCATATAACTAGAATCATACAGTCTTTTGCACTGGCTTATTTCACTTAGCATGCTTTTGAAGTTTGGAAGCCAACTTTTTATACAACGAATTACAATGTCAGTTCTCCTAAAGTCTTGAGTTTGTTGTCTTGTAGCTGACCCAGGTTCACTGTGAATGCAGAATGCCGGGCATCCTCCCTCCATAAGAGGCTTCCAGAGGCTGCAGGAGTCCTCTAGATTCCTGGCTCATATCCTTTGGCCATTCTGGATAATCCAGATGGCTCCAAAGTGCATAGAATGCAACAATCAAAAATAATAGAGCATCTCCATTTTCAACCTGTTTCTGACTTTCTTCCTCCATCTTGGGTGAATCAAGGTGACCCTTTACATTTTCCGGCTGAATCCCTCCCTCTTACTGCACAGCGTCCTCCACAGCTGGGGAAAGATGTCCTCTTGGTTTTATTTCCAGTCATTTGATTCACTGTGTACCAGTTTGGTTTTAGTTCATCTTTGTCAGCACCACCTGAGAAGCCTACAAGAAGATGCCTTGAGTCAGCTCATGAACGGTCCCATCAGAAAGAAGCTCAAAATTATTCCTGAGGATCACTCCTGGGGAGGTACTTGTGACTATTTGTAGAGTATGAGGGAGACAAGAGGTGCAAATTCAAAGGCTTAATTTGTAGAATGGATTTTATTGGTGTGATGAGATGCTGCAGGTAGAATGGTAGACCTATCCTCATTTTACAGGTGAGCAAGCAGTAAAGAGACAGTAAATGATACGCCAAAACTTATTGGTGGGGAAGTGGGTGAGGAGAGAGATGAGATGTGATTGGTTATGAGTTGATAATAGTTGAAGCCAGGGATGAGTCCCAGGGAATCATTATGTTCTCTTTTGCACAAGTTTGAACTCCACAATACAAAATTAAGATAAAAAAAGCCATGCCCAAGGTCACCGTTGGCTGTATATGGGACATGCAGATAAAGGTCCTTTTGGGCGTCAGACACTCCTATGTGCTTGGACGCGTTTTGACCAGCTCTCTCTTGCACCTCCCTTCTGCTGGGTGTTCAGCACCTGCTGCATTCTTGTCTGAAGGATGTAGTGGGGGAATATTGGAGTCCTTAGAGCCCAAGGTCAGTCAGGTACCTCTCCGCTAGTCCTATAGGGAGACCTTGGGCAAGTGGGACTTCCAGGCACCTGGGGGAAAGCACTCCAAGCTGTGGAAGGTTCCATGTGTGTCTGAGATACCCCAAGGCTATGGTCAGGTGTCCCCTTCCTTGGGATGCCCCTTGGCTGCTGCTGAGAGGCTAAAGCTGGCCTCTGGCCTTAGTTTCCACAAGGGATACAGGCTGTCCTACCCCAGTCTGCAGTCACCAGAGAACCAGGTATCTTTTTTTTTTGTAGGAGGTACTGGGGATTGAACCCAGGACCTCATACATGGGAAGCAGGCACTCAACAGCTTGAGCTACATCTGCTCCCCAGGACCCAGTATCTTCATATCTCCCTCACTCCTTAGAGTTTTCTAGAAATGAAGAAAAAAGTTAATTAGCGCCAACAAAAAGAGCACAGTGTCAGAAGCTGCAAGGGATGGATACAGCTGTGGGGAACTGTCACGGCACTGAGAGAAGAAAGAGGTGTCAGGAGTCACCAGAGGCCAGTGCAGGTCAAGCTCCCCAGAGCACATCTTTTTGGTCCTCACAGCTCAGTTCCCCCATTTTATCATTATGTCAGTATTTTCCTGCTCCAGCTATGCTGGTTAGAAGGAGCTTCCCTGCCCAGTGTGGCTGGATGGGCCAGCCAGGGTGACTACGTATTTGCCGAGGATTAAGATAGAGAAAAATCTCTCTGGCTCCAGTTGTATCTTGGTTTAACACCTAAGGCAGCTTCACTTGATCAGAACTTAAAACTCACATTGGCCCAAGCCCAGTGTGTTTCCTGCGAGGAACAGCCTGAAAAATATTTTCTGAACTTCTGCCTACCCTGTGCTTGGGCAGTAGCCTTCTCCAGCTTTCAGTTCCTTGTTAAGAATGGAAGGTGCTGTTGTCACAAGCTCTTGTGTGCATGGACCTCGTGGCTGTTGACGCTCCCCCCCTCCCCCAGCTCAGGCACGGGCTCCGGCTGCTGTGTCCTGGTGGTGAAGCAACTGTGCACTCAGTCACCGTGAGGCGCTGCACATGGGCACTGCTGGGAGCCACAGTCCACGCTGCTCTGGCTTGAAAGGGCCTCTTGTGCGAGTAGATTCTGAGCCTCTTCGTCTGGTCGATTCCAAGCTGCTTTCCCTTTTGCACGTGCAGGTCAGGCTGCGAACGTCTTTGCGAACATGGCGGGGGACTTCATGAAGCCGGTCATCGGCACTGTGGATGAGTTGCTGGAAGCCGGGGTCAATGTGACCGTGTATAACGGGCAGCTCGATCTCATCGTGGACACCATGGGTAGGAGCCAACTCCAAGGGGCGCGAGGAGGCAATGTCATGGTCGGCCGGCAGGGAACTGGCCTTGGACATGTCATTCTTGGGGTAGGCGGCATTTAAATGCCAGAAACAGGCCATTTCCTGGTACATCCATCCTCCTCTGACCTTGACTCTTTGAAGAGGGGGGAGCTGCGTGTGGCTGTGACTCTTTAGGTATGGTTTTAAAAAGACCACCATCACCCTCCCCTCCACAGACAAATTTAAAAAGAAAAGACATTTTTCCTGGCCACTGGGTAAATGCTCCACTTAAATGAGGGAAAACCTAGTTACAGGAGAGGCTAATGAGCCTTGCACAGTGAATTAAAACTAGACCCTAATGGCT
This sequence comes from Cabassous unicinctus, assembly GCA_029593785.1. Classification (NCBI taxonomy): domain Eukaryota; kingdom Metazoa; phylum Chordata; class Mammalia; order Cingulata; family Chlamyphoridae; genus Cabassous; species Cabassous unicinctus. The sequence goes on from JAQZBX010057541.1 coordinate 11,694, forward strand.
CCCTAAACCCAGGACCCAGGGAAATGGCCTCCGTGGAGTCCTCAGCGAGCACTGCCCTCTCATGCTGCCACCCACATGCTCACTTCTGACTTCGGCAGGGCTGGGGAGAGGCTCCGAGGCAGGTTCTCAGAGCCACCGTCAAGGCAAAGCGCGTGGTCTGTCAGGTATTCGCTTCTGGAAGTCAGCAGGGTTGAATATGATTGCGACTTGGAGGCTGAAAAGATCCTGCCTTTCTTCCATGAACTGCCCAGGAGTTCTGCATTCTGCCTCCCTCATCCCTGAGGCGTCTCAGTCCTCCTGACATCCCTGCCAGCCTCCACGGGGGCCCCTGACTTTCTTCCTCAAGAGCATCTGGCAGTGAGAGCGTCAGAGGCAGGAAAAAAAAAAAAAATGGGGCTCCCCAGCTGGTGGTTTTCTCCCAGTGAGCCTGGGTGTTTAAAGTGGGGTCTGGGAGCCCATGGCATCGGCATCCCTGGCAGCGTGCTAGACTGCAGGGCCTCAGCCCCACCCCAGACTCAGTGACTCACAGTCTGTAGTTTAGCAAGATCCCAGGGTGATTTGGGGCGTGCACCAAAGTCAAAGGACCTAGATCTTTTTTCTACTCCACCAGCTGTTAATGCTCAACCCTTGTCCCTGTCACCAGGTCAGGAGGCCTGGCTACGGAAACTGAAATGGGCAGAACTGCCCAACTTCACCAAGCTGAAGTGGAAGGCCCTGTACAGTGAACCGAAATCTTCCGAAACGTCTGCTTTTGTCAAGTCCCACAAGAACCTGGCTTTCTATTGGATTCTAAGAGCTGGGCACATGGTGAGAGAGTCAGCACTTGTGCTAGACTTCCTGGTCATTCTGGGACATTCTGGCCTTTCTGTTCTAATTTTTCTGGGAGCGAAGCCACAGGTGGTCTGTTGTGTGTGTGCACTGCCTGAAAACTCTCATTTAAGAAGTATATCCTCCTAAGAGAGTTAAGCTGGGCCCTCTGTTCTTTACTCATTAGGTTAAATGAATTTAATAATAAGCTACTTTCCTCTTAACAGTTTACCCTGAAGGAACGGGGTTTTAATAGGGGAAGAAAGGAGACATTGTCTGTCTCTGACAGAGAGGAAAAACCAAAGCTAGCTGCTCAGTCAACTGGATCACCAGAGCATGGCAGTAGGTGGGGGGAGAGGAGGAAAGGCGTCTTCAAGCAGCGCTGGCCCCAGAATGTCAGTTTAGAAGAGGCTTTGTATGCAAAGATGGGTAGTCGGATGCAAAGATGAACAGCCAAAGAAGGCTGTCCAGCTGTTCTGCTTGCAAAGCAGACACACTGTTTCCCTGGGTGGTATGTTGGGTGAGTGGCTTTCCATGGGCTGAGGGAGACTGGAGGGCTAGACCCACCCCAGCACACAAACCTGCAGAGGAGTCAAAGGAGGAAAGCCTGGGGAACTAGTCTTACAGCTCTGCCTGCAGCAAGCACGTAGTGTGTTGACTTGGATGGCTGAAGAGGTACTGGTAGAGATTATGGCCTCCACCAGCCACGCCTTGGGGACCTTAGTGGTTCTCAACTGGGCTTTGTTTCCCCCTGGGGGACTTTGGCAATGTCTGGAGACATTTTTGGTTGTCAGAATTCGGGGGTGGGTGGAGTAGGGGCAGTGCTACTGGCATCCAGGGGGTGGAATCCAGGGATCTTATAAAACATCCTACGAGACACAAGACAGTCTCCACAACAGAGAATTGTACAACCCAAAATGTCAATAGTGACGCTGAGAAACCTTGACAGAGAGGAAAGGGGCGAGCTTGGGCATTTGATAGACTTGGTTTCACAGTATTTATTAGTTATCTGACCATGGACAATTTATTCTTAATCTCTCTGACCCTCAGTTTCCTCTTCTATACATTGAGAACAATAATATTCATCTCATAGAGTTGCTGAGGAGATTAAAATAAGGCCCTTGGCACAGTGTTGAAAACCAAGTTAGCATTTAGTAAATGAAAGATCCCATCCTTTTCCCCCTTTCACATATGTGCTGTTCTCTTCTCTTCAGATTTCCCAGAAATGGAGATGCTGCAAACCTTAAGCAAAACCATAATTTTTCTTTGGTTCCTTTATTCAATGAGCAAACATTTGAATGTCTCCTAGCCACTAAACCCTGGGAGTACAAAGAAGAATGATGCGCAACACAGGTCCTGTCCCCAAGAAGCTCAAAGACTGAGGGGCAGGCAGGCAAATAGACTAAAATAACTTAGAGCAAGAGATACTAAGATGGGGGTGTCCCAGGGAAGAGTACCTAGTCCAGGCTTGGGAATTTGGAAGACTGGGCCCTAAAGAAGAAGTAGAAGTTAGGTAAAAGGAAGAGGGTGCTGGGAGCAGGGAGAGCAGTGTGTACACAGCAACCTAGAGGAGACTTTGGACACTTAGGCATCGGGAGGGTCAGGGGCCAAAGATGAGGCTGGGAGGTAAGCAGAAGCCTCAGGGGTCTCTGCATACCACGCTAAGGAGTTCAGACTTTATCCTGAAAGCAGTAGAGTAATATTGAGGAGTTGTAAGCAAAACAATGAAATTGTGAGATTTGTCTAAGAAAATATTCTAGCAATGGAAGGGATGGGGCAAAATTGGGGCAGAGAGCTGATCTATGAGGCTCTTACGGTGGTCCACAAGGGAGAAGAGTGGATGGCTTAGGTCAAGCATAAGAAGGGAGAATTGGCAGGACTCAGGAACTGTATGGGGTGGGGAAGAAATAAAGGGTGGCCTCTGGGTTTCTGCTCCAGCACATTCTCTAGATAGGGAGACGGTTTGCTCAGGCTGCATTTGCATTTCCTGTAAACAGTCAAGTGGGATGTCCATAAGGCTGCTGAATATAGAAACTGAACATATGTGGATCTGGAGTCAAGACAGATATTTGTCATTGGAGACAGAGGTTTGGGAGTCAAATATGGGAAAGGCCAGGACAGTGCCCTGGGGAGCACCAGTATTTAAGGGTCAGGAAGTGAAAGAAAAGCCCCACAAATGAGATTGAGAAAGAAGTGGCCCGAGAAGTAGGTTGAAGACCAGGGACGTGGCATCCCCAGAGCAGGGAGGGACTTTTGGAGAAAGAGGAAGTGGCCAGCGGTGTCAGCACTGCTGAAAACTCAGATAAAAGACCGACACGCCTACGCAGTGACTTGGTCACACTGATTCTTGTCTTGTGTAGCCATGGCAAGCAGTTTTAGGGGAAGGGCAGACTCAGAAGCTGAATGGAAGTGTTGGCAGAAATGAATGAGCAGTGAGGGAGTGGAGACAACCACCTCCTTTAAGAAACTGGAAGGAAGTTGCCCACCCTTTTAAGAAATTTGATCTGAAGAGAGAATGGATAAGGAACCTGGACAGAGAGTTAAGAGGGCATTTTCTTGTGGCTCCAAGTTACTGAGTACCTTCAATACAGATGGAGAAACACCTAGGAGGAAGTCTTTAAGAAAAAAAAATGCTAGAGACAGGTTCCTGCAGAAGCAGGTAGGAGGGGAATGGACCTGAGCTAACCACAGGGTTATGTTCTGGATTTGGTTAGTCACATTCAGGACAAGAGGGGACAGCCTCAAAATGACCCTTGGAGATTGTTCTGAAATCATTCCCAAACCACTTTTCCTTTAATTGTTTAAACATCTTTTTAGTATGCCCCACATGCCTGTGCCCCAGGGAGACCCTTGCTTGGCAAAGAGTTGAGGACAAGGATGTGCCTCAGAGAATCAGGAAGCTGCGGAATTTCAGAACTTGGCCTTCTTTGTAGAGGAGAAACTGAGGCCTCCGCCTCACCCCCCTTTTGATGATAGCCTGGGGGGAAGAGATTTTTTAAAAGGCGTTTTTCTAAAAATCTAAGGAAAAACAGAAAGAAAGCAGAGTAGCAATACAAAAATCAGGATGCCATCCAAACAAAGTATGCTTGATATGGCTCCACTGTTGGTTTCCCTCTGGGGCCCTTTTCCACTTCATTCCAACCTGGGGTCCCTTCCACACAGAGGACCCTTTTACAGTGTGTAGAAGCTCCTTTCTTCCTTGAACAGGCTGGGTCCCAGCCCTTAGAGAGGAACCCCGATCGGCTCCAAATGGGGAAGGTTCTTTCTGAATGCCGACTTCTCCAGCCCCCTGCCACCCCGCGCTGTCGGGGCCTGGAAGAACTCGTTGCCAGCCCCGGGGTCATTTCTGTCTCAGGGATGCGCCCAGGTGCAGCTGTCCTCTCGGGCTCCTGCAGCAGAGCTGACGCTTTCCTGAGAGCTGGTGTCAGGATAGGCCCTGAGTCCAGCCCCGGGAATGCCGCTGGGCACACTAATGCCATGCTCTGGTTCCAGGTTCCTTCTGACCAAGGGGACATGGCTCTGAAGATGATGCGGCTGGTGACACAGCAAGAATAGGACGGGCTGGGCTGGAGATGAGCTGGCCTGGCCTTGGGACACCGGGCAGAACCGAGCAAATGTAGGAAACACCACATTCTTCCCTGACTCTGACTTTGAACCACGATTGTGAAGGTTCCTGCCGGCTTCCACAGAGGACAAAACAGCCACCTCTGCGGCACCTTGGAAATCATGTCTGCTTCTTACAAAACATAAGACTTTTTAAAATGGATTTATTTCAATCAAAATGAAGGGGGTTACTAGATTAAACTTTTCTTATTCCGAAAGCAAGTTATGTGGACTGCAGAAAAAAATGGGGAATACAGGTAAGCAATGAACAAAACAATGCCTATATCCCCCCTTCCCAGGGATGAGCACTGTAACACTTTAGTGGACATCTTTCCAGACCTTTTTTTGCTATATATACATATGTATTTTTACAAAAAATGAAGTCATTACTGTATATGTTACTATACTATCTACTTGTTTAGGACTAAACACCTTTTCATGTCAATAAATATTCTTCTGTAACATTTTTAATGTGTTTTGAGTATTCTATTTTATGGGTGTACCTTTTTATTTTTTTCTTTACCGAATATCCAATTGTTTCCCCTAAATAATTTCTCGTTTGTCACTACTGTTAACAGTGCTCCAGGGATTTATCCGATAGTTGCATTTTTGTGCACATACTTATTTCCTTACAATAAATCCCTAAAAACTATAATTGATTAGTCAAAGGATTGCCACATTTCTTTAAAAGTTGAAAAAAATAATTCATTAGTAATCCTATTCAATGTCTAATAGAAGGATTAGACAATACAAATATGCAAAATGCAAAGAAACTAATGAATGGGACCCAACTACCCACTGATAAACTGTTAGAATTTTGACCGGCCCCTTCCAGGCTCTTTTCTATGTGTAAACGTGTCTTTTTAAGCCTTTTGATATTCTGTGTTCAAGGAGTTTGATGTATACAACCTGCTCTCAGATGTTCAGAAAATAAATGATTGATCGATCAATCACTTGACAGATAAGGTGATACGGCTTTTGCCTCTTTTCTTTAGAAGCAAGTCACTAGGTCCACCCCACACTCTAGTGGAGGGGATTACACAAGGGCATTAACACTAGGAGGCAAAAATCACGGGGAGCCATTTTAGAAGCTGTCTACCACAGTGGGGCAACACTCATTTTTCTCATATTCCCTCTTGACTTCCTGCACCTCGGAGCTCTTGCTGGAAGCAGGGTTAGAAGAGAAAGCTTGGTGACACAGGGCTTCTCAGGCTCTCACCTCACACAACCTGCAGTAGGAGAATGAGCTCGTCGGAGTGTTTTAAGCCCCTTCTACTGTCTGGAACCAGTAAACGTCTCAAGGCCTCTCATCCTCCGGCGATTTGCTCCAGAATAACCATATATAACATATTAACAACGCATCACAGAGGACTTCTGGGAAGATGGTGGCTTAGAAAAACACAGGACTCTTATCTCCCAGAAAAATAGCTAGAAGACAGGCAGAAATGGCCTGGGAAAAAATCTAGGGTTTTGGACACCACTTGGAAGAGAGAGGGGTGAAGGAAAAGAATCAAGATGGCAAAACTAACTTAAAAGCAGCTGCAGCTGCGGGCATCCTCCCCCACCCTATAGATCCTTTAGAATTCTCAGGTCTCTGGCCCAGCAGCTACAGATAAAGGGGACCCCAGGGATCCACCTTCCAAGGAAAGGGGAGAGAAAGGGACACAGCCTAAGGCTGACACAGCTTTATTTTATTTTTTTAACTTAACCCCCCCTCCCCAGATGGTTCTCTTGTCTGTCTGCTCACAGTTTGCTTGCCTTCTCCAGGAAGCAATGGGAACTGAACCTGGGAGCTCCCACATGGGAGGTGAATGCCCAACGACCTGAGCCACATCCA
>JAQZBX010057542.1:0-17938 GCA_029593785.1 Cabassous unicinctus
AAGTTGGAGGACTCTCACTTCTGGACATTAAATCATATTACTTAGCTACAGTGGTAAAAACAGAATGGTATTCAAATAAAGATAGACACATAAACAAATGGACCCCAACTGATGGTTCAGAAACAGACCCTCACATCTATGGTCAAGTGATTTTTGACAAGCCTGTCAAACCCACCTAGCTCAGGCAGAACAGTACATTATCAACAAATGGTCCTGGGAGAACTAGATATCCATAGCCAAAAGAAGGAAAGAAGAACCCTCTCTCACATCTTATGCAAAATTTAACTCAAAATGGATCAAAGACCTAAATGTAAAAGCAAGAACCATAAACCTTCTAGAAGAAAATGTAGGAAAACATCTTCAAGACTTGTTGGTAGATGGTGGATTCTTAAAGGAGATAAGATGAGGGCTGAGAAGGCCTACTGATTCTTAATGCATGTAGAAGTTTTAATTAACTTTATAGTAAAAGTGTGGCAATGTATAGAGCTGATGGTAACACATTATAGTGGTTTATAAATGGGAATGTGGCTGAAAAGGTAGTCTAGGTGTATAAATGTCATTTGAAAGAAAGCTAGAGAATAATCAAGGGAATGGATAACACAGTAAACCCAAAGATAGATGAGAAATGTGGTTGATGGTACAGATGCAAGAGTGTCCTTCTGTGAGCTAGAGCAGATATATGTCATTATTGCAGGGTGGTGGGAATATGGAGAAACATGGGAAATATACAAAAAGAGTGATCGAATTGTTGGTTCAAAAACAGACCCTCACATCTATGGACTGTGGTTAACAGCAATACTGTAATATTCATGTATCTATGCCAAAGATGTACTGTGTTGATACAGGCGGAGTATGGAAAAAGTATGCCAAACTTATATTATGGACCATGGTTGGTGGTAATAGTCTGATGATATTATCTCAAAATCTGTAACAAATGTTCCACCACAGTGTGGTGTGTTGACGAAAAGGAGTTGTATGGGAATTCTACACATGTGAATGATTGTTTTGTAAGTTGTAACTTCTGTAAAAAAAATATATATTAAAAATATAATAATAGGGTGGGTTGGAGGAAAAATACTCCAAATATAAGATTTGGACTATAGTTAGTAGTAAGATTTTGACAATATTCTTTCATAATTTGTAACATAAGTCTTACAACAATGCAAGATGTTGGAAGTGGGTTGATGTATGGGAACCTGTATGATGTTATGTGTGTTTGTTTTGTAAGTACACTTTTTCTATACACTTCTTATGTTCATGTATGAATGTTATATTATAATAAAATAAAAAATAAAAATAAATAAAAAAACAATAGAGTGGGCTGGGGGGGAAATTCAGCAAATGTAAGATGTGGCCTATAGTTAGTAGTAATATTTTGACAATGCTCTTGCATAGTTTTAACAAATGTTTCACAGCAATGCAAGGTGTCAGTGGAAGGGAGATGTGTGGGACCCCTGTATGATGTTATGCATGTTTATTTTGTAAATGCACAACTTTTTATATACATTTATCATTTATGTATATTCCTGTGTGAATGATATACTTCAATAAAAGAAATATATTAATTAAAAAACACTCATAAATGAAATACCCAGAACCAGATGGCTTCACAGGTGAAATCTACCAAACATTCAATGAAGATCTAATATCAAACTTGCTCAACTCTTCCAAAAAATTGAGCAGGAGGGAATGCTAATAAACTCATTCTATGAAGCCAACATCATGGTAATAATAAAGCCCAAAAAAAAGACACTATGAAACAAGAAAATTACAGACCAATTTCTCTAATGAAGGTAGCTGTAAAAATCCTCACAAAATAATTGCTATCTGAATCCAAAAACACACTGAAAGAATTAGACTCCACAATCAAGGGGGATTTATCCCAGGTATGCAAGGGTGGTTCAACACACAAAAAAATCAATGTCATACACCACATTTATAAAATGAAGAAGAAAATTAACATGATCTTCTCAATTGATGCAGAAAGGGCATTTGACAAAATACAGCATTATTTACAAAAACACCATGAAAGATAGGAATAGAAGGAAACTTTCTCTATGTTGTAAAGTGCAAATAAGAAAACCCACAGATAACAATGTACTCATTGGTGAAAGATTGAAAGATTTCCTGCTGAGATTGGGAAAAAGACAGGAATTTTTAAAGTTTAAATTGAGATAAATTTACTTTGTATTTTTCCTGAAAATATCAAAATGTCTATGGATCCTTTAATAGATCATTGAGGACCACTCATGGTTTCCTGAATCACATTAGGAAATTGTTCTCTTCTCCCTTCTCACTTTAAGCACACTTCCAAGGTGATGCTTAGTGCTTCTTGGCTTTAATACCATATATATGCTCCAGAATCCTACATTTTTCCACCCAGTTCTTGTTTCTGAGGATCAGATCTATATAGTCAATGCCTTGTACATTGTTATTTGGATATTTTCCATGGCATCTCATTCAACATATTCCAAACAACACTCATCTTATTTGTGTTCCATCTTATGTTCACACCTCCATTCAGTGGTTTAAGCCATAACTTGGTTTCATTCACTTCCATTCTCTTTCTATTCTTCATCGTACATCATGTTGTTTTGATCATAACTCCTGAATATTAATTGAATCCTTTTATATCTCACTATCATATCTCTGATTCATTAGATGCAGAATCTGACAAACACATTTTTATGAAATTGATTTATAGGAGAAGGGATGAGGGACACAGGCAATATGAGAGAGAGGGGCAAGGAGTCCAGCTTTTTGTACCCCTATGCCAGGCAGTCGTTGTGCCTCAATGAGCCCTGGGGGAAGTGGCAACATCCCTCAAGTGAGGCAGCTTTCATTTCCTCTGGTACATACATGCACACAGAAAAGTATGGAGATTTTTCATAGTTGCAGCCCAGAATGAAAGCAGCTTGGACGTAGTGTCCCAGGCCTGGTGACTGTGTCTACCACAATCTGAATCCCCACTGGCACCAACAGAGTTCAGGTTTCATGCTTATCCCTAAATCATTAGAATAACCTCTGAACTGCTGTCCTAATTCCAGTCTGGTTTCCCCACAATAGTTAAAGTTATCCTAAATTTCAAGTCTCACTATTATGTACTAGTTTAGCAGTTCCCCCATTGTCCTTAGCATCAAACCTTAATAAGACTATAGGACTCCTTCTGATCTTCCCTGTTTATATGGTTCCTGCTTTGTTACTTTCTTTTTATATTCTACCCTTTCATTGCCCGGCACAGTGAATGACACACAATTGGAATTCAATAAACAATTGTTGAAAGAGCACATGTATTCGTACACATAATTATACTGAATTGTTTGTTTTTTACTTACATCACACTCAGTTATATATTGGCCTTTGTTATATATTCCATCTCTTCGTCTTTGTTATATATTCCATCTCCTAAAAAGCTCTCACCACAACCTCATGCCTATTCACATTGTGGAAAACTTTTCACTCTTGAAGTCTCATGCTTTTTGTCTTTTATCTTTAACACCTTTCCTGATCCTTTCCTGAATTTTGCTGGGTATCCCTCCCATGTGTTTTCATAGCCCCTGTGCTGTTTTAATTTTACTTTCTGCCACACACAACAGGATTCCCAATGATAATAAGCTGCCTGAACCTCTGCAGTGAGGCAGGACCTGGGTTTCTTTTTATTCTCCGCTGCAGCCTAGCAACTGTCACATTACTTGGACTCAAAAATATTGTTGGTTAATGAGTTGATGAAGGCGGAAGGAATTAATGGGATATAAGCAAGATAAAATTTACTCATGTGTAGACAGCCATACACTTTTCAAAACAGCATTTAATAATTAAATGTTAACAAAAGGTATGTTGACAAACAGAAAAACATAACATAACCAAACCACATTCATAAGATAATAAAAACTTGCTGACAGTTGGGAGTATATCAAAGTAAATTATGTGTTCATATGCTGGTAATCTTTGTATCAATTTCTTTCTTTTTTCTGAGTATAGGTAGTAATTTAAAAAATTAATAAAATTGTAATCACCCAATGAGATATAGCTTAAAGTCTCCTTAGAATTTGAGTCAGATAAAGGTAGTAAACAACTCCCCAGAATTTCATACTATTTTTTTGCTTTATATTTTATTCAATTTATTCCTTTTGTATACATTCATCCAGTACTTATTGTGCACTATCCATTGGATACCTTGCAAAAGTAATTGCATCTAGCTGACAAATGTTGTATAGCGTATGACTGCATATTTAACAAGTAGAAATTTTTGCCTAACATTCATATATTACTTTATTTGAGACATTATTCTTTCTTTTAGGTTATATAAAAAGATGGATTAAATGAACAATAAAATTGGTTCTGGACCACACAAAGAAAGTTGGAAACATAACATAACCTTCATTAGCCATCATTAGAGATTAAATGCCATTGTTTTATAGCTCTGAACTAAAGTTAGTTACAATGATGATACAAGCAATGAGTGACCATGAATTCTGATATATAAAAATAAGCATTTATTAAAGAAAAATTATTAGATTTATGTCTATGAAAATGAAATATTTTTTATATGCCCTGCAGAGTCTCTGGCCCAATAAATTGTTGCTATTATAATTACTTGACCTTTCTTTTTTCATTGCCTGGCTGGGTCTCAGAGTAGTTGAGCATGATTGTGAAATCAGTCAAAATAGGGTTCCTGACCCTTCAATATATCTGTGACTTTTGTTTTGTTTGTTTTTACCTTCCCCTTTCATTTTCTCACTTCTAAAATAGTTATATTAGCAATGCCTACCCCTTTTTATTAGTTCTCTTAATTTTTATTAGAGGAAAAGTCTATGGATTAAGACAATAACGCTAAGACCAATTGGACAGAATTTTCCAAATACACAAAAAGTGGACCTGTTAGTTTTCCTGCCATGTCTTGCAATCATCTCTGCTTCCTTTATTGCAGAATTCATGAATTGTAGTGATTAGTTTTTCCTTTCTCCAATAAATAATCCTTGTTGAGATCATCCCAAATATACTTTTGACACTTTCCTTGGTTGAAATGTAGTAAGGCTCCACAAATATTAATTTGTAACCCGAAAAAGTTTTCTTATTGCAAAGTTTCCTTACAGCATTTTTCATCTTGTCATTTCCCAAGGTATAAATTAAGGGATTTAACATGGGAGTTATGTTAGTGTAGAATACAGCAACTGCTTTATCAATGGGTAAAGTAGTTGCAGGTTTCATACACACAAATATGAAAGGTACAAAGAATAAGATGATCACTCTGATGTGGGAGGCAAAGGTGGATAGGACTTTGTGCCTCCTTTCCAAACTGTGGTTTCATAGGGAGGACAATTTGACCATATAAGAGACCAGCAAGAGGAGGAAGTTTAACAGGCAAATGAACACACTGTTAGCAGCTACACAAAGCCCTAGAGTGTGGGTATAAGAGCAGGCAAGAGTGAGCAAAAGGTTTAGATCACACATGAAGTGATCTATGATGTTAGGGCCACATAAAGGTAATCAGATCATGAAGAGGATCTGTATGGTTGTGAGAAGTAAACTCCCGACCCCTTCTACTCCCATAGCAGACCATTCACCCCCCGGTTCAGGATGGTTGTCTAGTGCAAAGGCTTACAAATTGCCACACAGTGATCATAGGCCATCACTGTAAGCAGGATAATCTCAGACCCTCCAAAGAAATATTCCCAAAACACTTGAGTCATACATCCATTGAATAGTATGGACTTCATTTCATGGAGTGAATCTATGATCAGTTTTGAACTATTAACAGAGGAGAAGCATGAATCTAGAAAGGAGAGATAGGCTGGGAAATAGTACATGGGGGAACCCAATAATGGACTGGCAATGATGGTGACTACAATGAGCACATTTCCTACCACAGTGATGATGTAGATGACAAAAAACACCACAAATATGATTTTTTTGCAAGTCTGAATTTTCCATAAGCCCCATGAGAACAAACTCTGTCATGTTTCTATTCCCCATGAATTCCATGTGACTCTTAATTATGTTACCTGAAAAAATAACAATTTTTATTAATGCAAACTTGAATTTATTAAACTTTCCCATTGTAAGAAACAAGCATTTGGATTCTATTGATTTATTTATTACTATGTGATTTTGAGATAGAAATAAAGGCTATGAATTCTTAGGACACACTAAAACTTCCTCCCAGGAGAAATTCTGTAAAGCTCATAGATATGATGAATTTTAAACATACAGGACAGGAGATCATCTGTGCTCACTGATGATTAGCAGCTTAATTTGGAAGTAGTGGCTAGTATACGTATTTTCAGATAACATGGGAAAAGTAGGTTGAAGGTTGGTATAAAGGTCATGGATGTAAGGCTAAGGAATTTACCCTGTATTGTATGTAAAATGGAGATTTCTTGAAGCTATAGAGAAAATGAGTGAAAGGATAAAGAGGAAGTTGGTGAAAGGGGATTATTGGGAAATTACAACGTCTTGAAGAAAGCATGAGCTGGAGTTCAGAAAGTAGGTGGCAACCAGTGACAGAGAAACTAGCTAGGAGACTATTTATAATAGTCAATTCATGAATAACTGGTTATTGGTGATGTTAGTGAAAGAAACAATAAAAATTCTGTAAAGCATTTATAACATTTATTGTCTGAATACAGTTAACTTAACCATAGCTAATAATACATATCCATTAATGATTCCTTGTTATATATACAACATATAGATAAATACTCTGCACATGTGATTTCATTTAATCCTTATAACAAACTATGTGATTGGTATTGCTTACCCATGTGTAGATGAGGAAACAATCTCAGATATTAATGGCAATAGTTACAGTAATGCCAATATTAGCGAAAATATAATGTTCACTTTGTGTTCTAAGTGATTTGCAGACATTGGTTTATTCACTACAAACCTTTGAGATGGGTAGTTTTAATATTTTTTTATATATTTTACCCATCAGGAATCAGAAGCAGCATCCTGCCCAAGATAAATCAGATAGTAAAGAGCAGAGACAAGGCAGGACAGGTTACTCTATTTTTTTCCTTCCCATTTCTTAAACTATACCCTATATTATTATTAAAAAAACAATGCTGAAATAGTAGTCTCCTGATATTACTATAATAATAATTATTATTTTATTATTCTTTTATGGTAGCTAATAAAACATATATACTGACATCTTGGATCACTTAAATATTACAAATTGTGGTACTGCTTTCATTGAAAGACCCCCTCATTTTGGCCTCTCTCTTGTTCCCTAATCTCCTCTCTCTTATCCCTGTCCATCTCCCTGGTTTTCCTTTTGAGTCTTCTGCAAAGTGCTGAAAATGTCACAATCAGTAACTGTATTGGTTTTAGCATCAGAAAGTTCTAACAACATGTGGGATTCCTCATGTTTCCATGCTCTTCTTTACTTTTCCTGTACATGGGATAAACATTTGTTGCCTTTCCATATTTCATAATTTTCCATTGAAAACTGGATATTTTGAATATTATAATACGGTTTCTCTGGAAACAGACTCTCTCCTCTCGACAGGGCTTGCTGTTGCTGCTTGTGGGTATAGTTGTTTTTTATTGAACTTTCTAATTTTTTTTACAAAGACTGTATTCTTAGTTGTATGTGGTCCCTGAAGTCTTTATTCATTAGCTATGTGGTTTCCTAGTGATTTGACAATGATTTGATTAAATGCTTGTAGCAAAAAATATATGGTTCCATTCCATGTTGTGTGTTAAGACACTCCTTGAATGCTTTGTCAGGCTCTTTACAATTATACATATACTTCACTTCCTGATTGTGAAGAATCTAAACATCAGGCAATGATAAAAGCTTAAAATCTCTGGATCTTTCTCAGCATGCACTATCTCAGAAGTTGCATGTGGACTTCTAGAGTACCTGTTAGATAGGAAGCTTTTCAAATACTTTATTTCCCAAGTATATACTTCCATATGCTCTTATATATAAGATTTTTAAGTCTTTCTTGCTTTCTCCAACTGTCATTAATTGTTTTAGGCAGCTGCAGAGAGGTATATTTCTTTAAGAAAGCTAACTGGCAATTGCTTCCAGGTTTGAGACATTTCCAGGATATTAATAATGAAGGCAATCACCAGAGTCAATTCCTCAGATAGCCATGAGACAAATCAAGACAAATACCCAGATTTTTTAAAGATAACAGTGTATTTGTTTCCAGGACACTAGGAAGGTGGGCCACCAATCCACATGGTTGCTGCTGATACGGGAGTGAGAACTGTTTTCTGTGTATGCTAAAATTCCACAGTTTTCTGAATATATTTTATGAGTTTCCTTCATCATTAAGATTTTTTTCTGGCTGTGATATATTCTTTCTTCAATATTTTTTATTAGAGAAGTTGCGAGTTTACAGAAAAATCATGCAGACATACAAAGTCCTAAATCCCCACAATTATTAAAACTTTGTATAAGTGTAGTACCTTTGTTATAATTGGTGAAAGAATATTATTATTATTGTGCTGTTAATTATAGTCCACAGTTTACCTGACGTTTCACTTTTTGCATTGTAAAGTCTTATGGGATTTTTAAAATTTTATTCAGTTTACATATAAAACTTAAAATTTACCCTTTTAATCATATTCATATACATAATGCTGTTTTTAAAAAAATAATGGAATATGTTTATTTCACCTTATTTTTAAGAAAAACTTTCTATTTTGAAAATATATTAGATTATGGAAGAAATAGTACACATATCAGAGATCATACAGCAGCCCCATATTCCCTTCAACCAGTGTCCTCTAAAGTTAACAGCTCATATAACCATGGTATATTTGTAAAAAATGAGAACTCAACCCTGTTACATCATTATAGTACTATGTACTAAAATACAGACTTATTCAGTTTTCACCAATATTTTCCAAAAATGTCCTTTTTGTGTTTTAATCATCCAGTCCAGAATGTGATGTTGCATTTAATCATCGTGTCTCTTTAGTTTCCACTCTCTGACAATTTCTCAGCCTTTCATTTTCTTTCATAACCTGGACAGTATTGACGAGTACTAATGATCAGTAATTTTGTCCTCAATTTGGGTGTGTCTCATTGCTTCTCATTATGAGAAGTTCATGGATCTCATTATGAGAAGTTCATGGATCTCATTATGAGAGTTCATGGATCTCATTATGAGAAGTTCATGGATCTCATTATGAGAAGTTCATGGATCTCATTATGAGAGTTCATGGATTTTGGGGAAGAGTGTAACAGAGGTGAGATGTCCTTCTCTAGAGGAACATAATCCAGTTTTGTTAATTAAAGTCACGGTGTAGTGCTATCATCACTACCATCAGTAATCAAAACTTTCCCATCAACATAAAGGAAATTCTGTATCAATTAAGCATTAATTCCCCATTCCCTATACCCACCACAGCACTTGGAAACTTTATTCTAGCTTCAGATCCTATGAAATTGCTTATTCTAGTAATTTCATATCAATGATCAATATTTGCCTTTAAATGGCTGCCCTACTTCACAAAATATTATGACTTCAAGATCCATCCATACTGTTGCAGAAATTCATTTCTTGTCTATGGGTAAGTAGTATCTTTTTATTTTAACAAATCAATTTTATTGATACATATTAATAAAGTATACAATTGATCCAAAATATATAATCAATGGTATGTGGTATAATCACATAGTTGTGGATTCATCACCTCAAGCATTATTAGAGCATTTTCATTGTTTCGATAACATTAATGAATAAAAAACAGACAAAAAAAAAACAAGAAAATTGTACACCTCTCAATTTCTCACTGTTTCCCCTGCTGTACATAGCTGCTATTTCTGGCTATTCTTGCACAATTGTTTATTTATTTATTAAGAAGTTTTATTGAGATATATTCACATACCATATGACCTATCTAAAGCGTATAATCAATTGCTTTTGTACAATCACAATGTTGTGAATTCATCATCAGGACAATCCCCAAGCCCTGAAAAATCCCCCATATTACAACTGTTTTTCCCTCTTGCTGCTCCCAGAGCCTCCAGTGGCCACTGCCACTGCATCTATGTTGTGATTACTTCCATTGCTAGAATCACAATATATCTATAGTAGAATACCAGTAAGTCCACGTTAGTCCATAGTTCTTTCCCCAATCCTGAGTATTCTGGGATGGTGATGTCCACTCCACCACTAATTGATAGGGGGCTTTGATCCCATACAGCCGATGGATGGGACTCTCTTGCTTGCAGGTGTAGGCTCTCTCTTTTCCTTGGTATGTTGGTTGTCAATCCTCACCTCCTTGTTAGTTGCCCTGGGTGAGTCCAATGAACTGGAGAGTAAGTGTTGCAAATCTGCTGAGCCTAAAGGCCCAGCTGGAACATATAAAGCCCAAAGATTCCAGTCTCTTAGACATACACCTACAAACTCCACACCAAGTATAGGTTTAAATAGAAGGGACAGATGAGCCACATGTAGAAAAGCCATAATTGAGTCCAACTCTGTCACTCTCAGGAGCACAAAATCCAAAGTAGGGCCCACAAGCAAGGCACCAAACTCTGGAGCTATCTGCCCTGACCATAGGTCCTGGGTGTCTCCAGAGACCTCAGGAGCCTCACTATTTGGGGTAGTATGCACTTTGGCACTCTATGAGATCCTGCTGAGATATGCATAAACATTACCTCTGGGATGACCTCCTGACTCACTTTGATGTCTCTTAGCCATATAAACTCATTTGTCTTTACATTTTCCCCCTTTTATTCAAGGTCTTTTTCCAGTTGCATTTGTAGTTGGTGCTTGGTAGTAATACCTTAGTGCCAGGGAAGCACCTACCGGGAAATCATGTCCACGCTGGGGGCAAGGTAATGCATTTATATGCTGAGTTTTGCTTAGAGAGGGGCCACATTTGAGCAACAAGGGGTCTCTCAGGAGGCAACTCTTAGGCACCCCACAACAATAGGCTAACTTTCAATTTCAATATCAAAGGCTCATAAGCATAGTCATCAATATCAAGGGCCCATCAGTGGATCATCCTCCTTCATCAGTCACTGACCCTGCACTTGGGGGACTGTTGCTGCTCCCTTAGAGAATGTGGCAGAGCTTTCCAGGATGGGAATTCAATATTCTCTCGGGTATTGTGTGAATCTCCACCAATTGTGACAATGCCCCATGAACATTTGAATATATTTATATACCATATATGTATGCCCAGGTGAACTTCCCATATACCACCACAACTGACACCCCACACTGATGATCCTCTCTTGCACCAGTTGTAACACTTCTGTGATCCAAAGCTTCTTTAAAAATGAAGCCAATAAAATAGTGAAATACAATTAACAGGAAAATGAAATAATGACAGGTTTAAATATAAGAAATAAAATACATAAAAATAAAAAAAAAGCTAAAAATAAAATTAGAAGATTGGAATATTTAAAAAGAATAAAAAATACTTAACATTTTTTGACATTTTGCCTTTCATCACTGTAATATCTGGTGTCCTCTATGTACAGTGACATTTTCTTCCATTTATTCCCCCATGTCTTACTTTTTCTTATTTTATTTTCAAAAGAAATTTTAGGTCACAGTAAAGTGACATACAGAATACAGGGAATCCCATTTACCCAATATCCTCCCCTTTTTTTCCTTCCCTTATTAATATCTTCTCACATGTGGAATGTAACTTTGTTACAACTGCTATACAAATAGTGAAACACAGCTGCTAACCATGGTCAATGGTTTACAACACGAGTTAAATTTTAGACTGTACACTTTTATAAATTTTAATGATATTTAACATGGTCTGTGTGCATCATTGTAAGACCACATAGAACACTTCCATTGTCCAGTAAATACCCCCTGTTCCATCTATTCTATTCCTCCCTCCCCCTCCCCTCAGGGTCCATGTTGACTCCCCAGCTTCACTCCTTAGATGACAAGATTCATAGTTACTTGCAACAACACTGAGGTCTTGACACACAGGTTTGTCCTTCCTTATTAGGCACTGCCCATGCTCTCGAGAGACTCCCACTTCTCTGTTTGTGAACATAGTGGTCCTCCCTAGGATCAGAGTCCAACTCCTTTCCACTCATTATGTGGGTCTCCACTCATTATGTGGGTCTCCACCAACTGTGTTGTAATGGTACAACACATTACGACAAAACGATTACTCTAACACTCCCTAGAAGTCTGCTCCAGGTGTACCCAGTTCTGATTTCTTCCCTAATCCAACACACTAAGCCAGTAACCTTTCCTTGTCATATTGCCATAAGAGCATTCCCAACATTGTACTTTCAACAACATACCCACCAATCCCCAGTGCTCACCTGGTCTCTCTCCCAACCTTCCCCCCAGTTCCCTGGATCTTCTAACTCACCGCCCTCAATCTACTCATCTGTAAAAACTGCACCACCCAACCCAATAATATCACTACCTTCCTGTCATGTCCCTTCAGTGCGTAACTAAACACTTTCAACTTATCATAGATTACATCCCTATGGGCATTGGCTCAAAACCTTCTTCTCCCTTTCTATTTCCTGGACTCCTATCTTCCAGACAATAGCTTTCTGAGTATGCTCAATTTCCTTAATTCATATCAGTGAGGTCATGTAATATTTGTCCTTCAATGCATGGCTTGCTTCATTCAACATAAAGCCCTCAAGATTCATGCATATTATTCCATGTGTGAGAACTGTATTCCTTCTTACAGCTGAGGAATATTCCATTTTGTGTATGTACCACATTTTGTTTATCCATTCATCTGCTGATAGGCATTTGGATTGATTCTAACTTTGGGCAATAGTGAATAATGCCACTATGAATATTGGTGTGCATATATGTGTTCGTGTCATTACTTTCAATTCTTCTGGTTATATACCCAGCAGTGGAATTGCGGGATCATATGGCAATTCTATAGTTAGTTTTAGAGGAACCACCAAACTGTCCTCCACAATAGCTGGACCATTCTACATTCCCACCAGCAGTGGATGAGGGGTCCCACTCCTCCACATCCTCTCCAACACTTGTAGTCCTCTACCTTTTTAATAGCCACCATGCTAATGGGTGTAAGATTGTATCTCATTGTAGTTTTGATTTGCATTTCCCTAATAGCTAGTGATGTTGAACATATTTTTCATGTGCTTTTTAGCTATTTGTATTTCTTCCTTGTAGAAATCTCTTTTAAAGAGGCTTGCCCATTTTTTAAATGGGTTGTTTGTCTTTTTATTTTCAAGGTGTGGGATTTCTTTATATATCCTGAATATTAGGCTCCTGTCAGATATATGATTGCCAAATATTTTCTCCCGTTGGGTAGGTTGCCTTTTTACTTTCTTGATAACCTACATTGATGTACAAAAGTCTTTTTAATTTTGAGGAGCTCCAATTTATCTATTTTTTCATTCGCTGCTCATGGTTTGGTTGTGAAGTTCATGAAACCATTCCTTATTACAAGGTCCTGTGGATGCTTCCTTAAAATATCTTTCAAGGTCTTTATGGTCTTGGCTTTTATATTTAGACCTTTGATCCATCTTGAGTTAATTTTTGTATAAGGTGTGAGATGGTGCTCCTCTCTCATTCTTTTGGAAATGGATGTCCAGTTCTCCAAACACCATTTGTTGAAGAGGCCATTCCCACCCAGTTGAGTGGGCTTGGTGGCCTTGTCAAATATCAAATGACTGTATATGTGAGGACCTATATCAGAACTCTCAATTCAGTTCCTTTGGTTGGTATGACTATCTTTGTGCCAATTCCATGCAGTTTTGACCACTGTAGCTTTGTAGTATATTTTAAAGTCAGGTAGTGTGACTCCACCAATTCCATTTTCTTTTTGAATATGTCTTTGGCTATTCGGGGCCCCTTACTCTTCCAAATAAATTTTGTAGTTAGTTTTTCCAATTCAGTAAAAACTCCTGTTCTGATTTTTATTGGGATTGCACTAAATCTGTAGACTAGTTTTTGTAGGATAGGCATCTTAATGATTTTAGTCTTCCTATCCATGAACAAGGAATATTCTTCTACTTGAGTCTTCTTTGATTTTCTTTAACAATGTTGTGTAGTTTTCTGTGTACAAGTCATTTAGTCATTTACATCTTTAGTTAAATTTATTCCTAGGCATTTGATTCTTTTAGTTACTATTGCAAATGCTATTTTTCCCTTGATTTCCTCCACAGATTGCTTGTTATTGGTGTACAGAAATGATACTGATTTTTGAGCATTGTTCTTATAGCCTGCAACTTTACTGAAATCATTTATAAGTTCTAGAAGCTTTGCTATAGATTTCTAAGGGGTTTCAAGGTATAGGATCATGTCATCTGGAAATAGTGAAATTTTAAATTCTTCCTTTCCAATTTGCATTTATTTATTTATTTTACCTTCAGTGCTTGAGCAAGTACTTCTAAGGCAATGTTAAATAAGAGCAGTGATAGTGAGCATCCTTCCTTTTTCCAGATCTTAGAGGGAAAGCTTTTAGGATTTCACTATTTTATATGATGTTAGCTGTGGATTTTTCATTCATTTCCTTTATCATATTCAGTAAGTACCCTTCTTTTCCTATCTTCTGCAGTGCTTTTATCAGGAAAGTGTGCTGTATTGTGTCCAATGCTTTTTCTGTGTATATTGAGATGATCATGTGATTTTTTTTTTATTTTGATCTATTATGTGGTGTATTACTTTGCTTGATTTTCTTATGTTGTACAATCCTTGCATATCCAGTATGAAACCCACTTGGTAATGGTGTATAATTCTTTTGATGTGTTGTTGAAAACGATTAGCAAGTATTTTGTTGAGGATTTAAGCATCTAGGTTCATTAGAGAGATTGGTCTGTAATTTTCCTTTCTTGTGGCATCTTTGGCTTTGGTATTAGGGTAATGTTGCCATCATAGAATGAGTTAAGCAGTATTCCTTCTACTTCTATTTTTTGGAAGTGTTTAATCAGAATTGGTGTTAGTTCTTTCCAGAATGTTTGGTAGAGTTCACCTGTGAAACCATCTGGTTCTGGGCTCTTCTAAGTTGGGAGATGTTTGATGACTGATTCTATCTCTTTACTTGTGATTGGTCTGTTGAGTTCATCAATTTCTTCTTTTGTCAATGTAGGCTGCTTGTGAGTTTCTAGGAATTTATCCATTTTCTCTAAATTATTTTTCTTCTTGGCATATATTTTTTCAAAGTATCATCTTATGATACTCTTTATTTCTTTGGTGTCAGCAGTGATATCCCCTTCCTCATTTCTTACTTTGTGTATTTGCATCTTCTCTCTTTTTTTGTTAGTCTACCTAAGGTTTTTTCAATTTTATTGATCTTCTCTTTTGATTTTGTTTGTTTTTTCTAGGGCTTTCTTGTTTTCTATTTCTTTTAGTTCTGCTCTAATCTGTGTTATTTTCTTTTTCCTACATCCTTTGGGGTTAGCTTTTTGTTCTTTTTCTAATTCCTCTAGGTGTGCAGTTAGGTTTTCCATTTAGCTCTTTCTTCTATTTTGATATATGCATTTTTTTTAACATGGATGAATCTTTTTTTTTTACATTTTTTTAAGTTTAACTTTATTTGTACATTTAATAATTGAAAATACAAACAATTAAAAACTAAAAAGTAAACACAGATGAATAAATATATACATTTCTCCATTAAATGTAATGGATACATATAAATTTTTTTTTGATCAAACAATATGTTACACAATATATTTAGTTCATAGTAACGCATTAATACAGTATTTGTCCTTTTGTGTCTGGCTTGCTTCACTCAACATAATGTCTTCCAGGTTCATCCATGTTGCTATATGCTTTACGACTTCATTTCTTCTTACAGCTGCATAATACTCCATCGTGTGAATAGCCCACAGTTTGTTTATCCATTCATCTGTTGATGGACACCTGGGCTGTTTCCAACTTTTGGCAACAGTGAATAATGTTGCTATGAACATCGGTGTGCAGATGTCTGTTCATGTCATTGCTCTCAGTTCTTCCGGGTATATACCCAGTAGTGGTATTGCAGGGTCACGTGGCAAGTCTATATTCAACTACTTTAGGAACTGCCAAACAGTCCTCCATAGTGGTTGTACCATTTTGCATTCCCACTGACAGTGAAGAAGTGTTCCTGTCTCTCCACATCCTCTCCAACACTTGTAGTTCTCTGTCTTTTTAATAGTGGCCATTCTGATAGGTGTGAAATGATATCTCATTGTAGTTTTGATTTGCATTTCCCTAATCAAGAGTGATGTTGAGCATTTCTTCATGTGTTTTTTTGCCATTTGTATTTCTTCTTTGGAGAAATGTCTATTCAAGTTTTTCGCCCATTTTTTAATTGGATCGTTTGTCTTTTTATTGTTGAGTTGTAACATCTCTTTATATATCCTGGATATTAAACCCTTATCAGATATGTGATTTCCAAATGTTTTTTCCCATTGAGTTGGCTGCCTTTTCACCCTTCTGACAAAGTCCTGTGAGGTGCAAAAGTGTTTAGTTTTGAGGAGGTCCCATTTATCTATTTTTTCTTTTGTTGCACGTGCTTTGAGTGTAAGGTCCAAGAAACCACCACCTACTACAAGGTCTTGAAGATGTTTCCCTACATTTTCTTCTAGTAGTTTTATGGTCCTGGCTTTTATATTTAGATCTTTGATCTATTTTGAGTTGATTCTTGTATAGGGGGTGAGATAGGGGTTCTCTTTCATTCTTTTGGTTATAGATATCCAGTTCTCCCAACACCATTTGTTGAAGAGACTGTTTTTTCCCTTTAGCGTGGGCTTGGTAGGTTTGTCAAAAACCAGTTGACTGTATAGGTGAGAGTTTATTTCTGGGTTCTCAATTCTATTCCACTGATCGATGTGTCTATCTTTATGCCAGTACCATGCTGCTTTTACCACTGTAGCTTTGTAATATATTTCAAGGTCAGGCAGTGAAATTCCTCCGACATTACTCTTCTTTTTTAGAATGCTTTTGGCTATTCGGATGCACTTACCCTTCCAGATGAATTTGGTAATTGCTTTCTCTAATTCTGTAAAATAAGCTGTTGGGATTTTCATTGGGTTTGCATTGAATCTATAAATCAGTTTGGGCAAGATTGACATCTTCACGATATTTATTCTTCCAATGTATGAACACGGAATGTCTTTCCATTTGCTTAGGTCTTTTTAAATTTCTTTTAGCATTGTTTTGTAGTTTTCTGCATATAGGTCCTGTACTTCTTTGGTTAAATTATCTCCTAGGTATTTGAGTCTTTTTGTTGCTATTGAAATTGGAATTTTCCTCCTGATTTCGTCCTCAAGTTGTTCAGTACTAGTGTACAAAAACATTACTGATTTTTGCGTGTTGATCTTGTATCCTGCCACTTTGCTGAACTCATTTACTAGTTCAAGTAGCTTTGTCATGGATACTTCAGGATTTTCTAAGTACAGGATCATGTCATCTGCAAACAGTGTGAGTTTTATTCCTCTTTTCCTATTTGGACACCTTTAATTTTTTTTTCTTGTATAATTGCCCTAGCTAGAACTTTTAGTATAATGTTGAATAACAATGGTGATCCTTGTCTTGTTCCCAATCTTAGAGGGAAAGCTTTCAACCTTTCCCCATTGAGTATGATGTTGGCTGTGGGTTTTTCATATATGCCTTTTATCATATTGAGGAATTTTCCTTTTATTCCTATCTTTTAAGTATTTTTATCAAAAAAGAATGTTGGATTTTGTCAAATGCCTTTTCTGCATCTATTGAGATGATCATGTAGTTTTTTTCCTTCAATTTGTAAATGTGGTGTATTACATTGATTGATTTTCTTATGTTGAACCAGTCTTGCATATCAGGTATAAATCCCACTTGGTCGTGATGTATAAGTCTTTTGATATGCTGTTGGATTCGATTTGCAAGTATTTTGATGAGAATTTTTGCATCTATGTTCATTAGAGAGATTGGTCTGTAATTTTCTTTTCTTGTGGAATCTTTATCTGGCTTTGGTATTAGGGTGATGTTGGCTTCATAAAACGTGTTGGGTAATTTTCCCTCCTCTT
>JAQZBX010057543.1:0-17911 GCA_029593785.1 Cabassous unicinctus
CCATCCATCGGCCATATGGGACTGACGCTCCTCTCAGTTAGAGGTAGAGTGGGCATCACCATCCCAGAGTCCTCAGGATTGGGGAATGAACTATGGACTAGAGTGGACTTACTGTTATTTCACTGTAGACTTATTGTAATTCTAGCAATGGAAGAACTTGTATCATTGATGTGGAGGCAGTAGCCACTGGAAGTTCTGAGGTCAGGGAGAGGGAAAAAAGCTGTAATATGGGGACATTTCTGGGACTTGGGAAATTGTCCTGAACAACAATGAATGTACCACACTAATGAAGGATGTTGTTAATGTGGGTAAGTGTGGACGGTGTGGGGAACAGGGCACATGGGAATCCCTTATATTTTTTATTTTATGTAACATTTATGTAATCTAAATATCTTTTAAAAAAATAAAAAATTTAAAAAACCTCGATAAACATGCTTTTAAAAAAAGAATATAAGCACTCTTTTTTTCTTACTTCTTAAGAATGATTGAGAGTGTTGGTGGGACATAGGGAAAAGACATTTTATGTTTACATAAATTGGCATAAGCTTTTTGGAGAGCAATTTAGAAATCTGTGAAATTTGATTGTGCATCTTCCTTGTCCTAGAAACTTCTTTATTTAGGAATCTATTCTACACAAATAGCCACATGCACAAGATAATACAAGAGGGTTTATTGTCACATTGTTTCTTACAGCTAAGAAGTTGAGATAAAAGTGGCTCAAAAGTTTATCAATAAGAAAATGGAATTAAATTACAATACTGTGAAGTACTATGTTGCCAATCAATAAAACGTGGAGGTAAATATCAACTAGATTAAAAATTTAGCTAAAATACCTTGTAATGCTTAAAAACTCTGTATTGTTCATTATCATACATACTGGTTAAGTAGATTATTTTTACACATTGGAAGGATAAAGAGGTAATACAAAAATATAAGAATAAAATGAAAATAAAAGAACAGAAAAGGGCATCCAAGAGTTCTGAATTGTCTAGACTTAAACATTGTCTCTATCCTTGAAGAAACTGGTTCTAATAAAACATGTTTTTTGTTTTTAAACCAATTTCTCTGTAATAGCTCATTTAGGAAAAGTACTGTGCCCTAGTGAACTATCTGATTTACCACTTCCTGTAAAGTGTATTACAGGTTGATCTCACTGCATTTAAATGTCTCCTACAAACAAACTGCCAGCACTTGCATTCACAATTGTTCTTATCACATATTAGGTGTCTTATCAATCTTCTAATAGCTCCTTTGTTATCGCAAATCGAGGATATGAGATGAAATTCACTTTATGAAAAGGAGTTTACCAAAATAAATTTACCTTGTAAAAATGAAATAAAATGGTTCATATGACAGACCACATGTTCATATCTGTAGCATCTGAAGTTAAAGATTTGTATTGATCTCATTTTGAAAGGCATTCCTATTTAGGGTCTTACTGAGGTTTTTACTCAAAAAGATACCCAAATTCATTTCTCCCTGTTAGCTGGTTATAAAACTTGAAAGAATACACCTTCCCAGTTTCCTTCTTACTATGAAAGAATGCCTGCACAAAAATTGAGTTTAATTAAAAGTTAAAGGAAGAATCTACCAGATATGGAAGTAGAATTTTAGGAAGAAATATTATATCTACATAGCTTAGATGCCCAAATTTCAAACATGAACAACACAAAATTTCTAATGTCTCCCATTCGCAGGTACCTCTTTTGACAATTATCAACCCTCTTGACTATCCAAACCCTCAATCATGTAAAATAATTCATTGTTCCTTAATTCACCCATATAATCAAGATTAGATAGTGCCTGATTAGTCATTGTTATAGTGAATAGGGACGATGAAAGTAAATATTTATAAATTATAGTCAGGATATGATTGCTCTGATGAAACTCATTATTCCACAAAAGGTGATAAAATAATCTTCTCAATGTTAACAATCTCTTTTGGATATAACACAATAAAAAATAAATATTAAACTGTCATGATGACAATTTATTCATCTTTTAAGCTTAAATTATTGCCCATAATACAAAAATATTTCCATATAAAAACTTGCATTTTAAAGCACTTCGAGTTTTTAAAAAACCTCTTTCATCTCTATGATAATTTTAATGTTCCTTATAATCCCTTAAAGTGTATTTTGTAATCTTCACATTAGAGATGAGGAACCTAAAGTTCATACAGAACAGGGTATTTATGTATTTTGGAACTAGACAGCTTGCGTTCAAATCCTTCTCTACTTCCTATTTTATGACCTTGTGCAAGTTACCTAAACTCCATCTCTCAGTGTCCTCAACTATAAAATTGGGGTAATGGAAATAAAACTACCTTCCTCAAAGAGTTATCATGATTAATAAATGAGTTTTACAACTCCTACAACAGTTCTTGGAACAAAGAAAGTGCAATATAAGTGTTGGCTATGATTATGATTATAATTATGATTGGTTATGATTATGATTATGATACCAGGAATTCTATTGTTGACTTGAAATTAAGTCTTCTGACTTGACTTGAAGTCTAGATCTAAAATTAATTCTTCAGGTGCTAAGTCTGGACTTTGGAGCAAGATGAATCTGGATTCCAATTCTTATTCCACCACTTAAAACCTGTGTGAATTTTGAGGAAGTAATTTGCTCCATAGGTACTGTGTTATTCAGGGTTCTCTAGGGAAACAATATGAGATATCTGTAAATACTATGAGATTTTTATAAAAGTTGTGTCATATAACTGTGGGGATGCACAAGTCCATATTCCTTAGGGCAGGCTGTAAAATAGGAACTCTGATGAAGGTTTTCTATGAATTCCCCAGGAGAAGCTGGAAGAAGATGGAAATTCTCTCCTCTGACTGCTGAAATCATTTTCCTTTTAAAGTTTTCAACTGATTGGATGAGATGTCTCTCATTGCTGAAGGCAATCTTCTCAGGGGATTCTAGATGTAACCAGTCATAGATGCAATCAACTTACTGATGATTTAAATCCATGAAATGTCCTCACAGTAACAATCAGGTCAGTGCTTGCTTGGCCAAACAACTGGATCCCATAACCTGGCTAACTTGACACGTAAACCTAAGCATCACAGGTACAATAGGACTAAAAAATACATATACATATAAGACAGCTTTTGTAAAAATTGTATTTGTCAATAAAATAAATCAGATACACAGTACCTAATATACAGTCCACTATATGATAATTCCATTTTCAATTCCTGTGCAAATACTTTTATGCTTATACATAGTGTGCTGATTAATAACAATATTTATTGAAAGCTTAATGCACACAGCCAATGCTATATTTACTGACTCATGTAATTCTCAAAGCAATCCATAAGGCTTCCTCTTCATTTTATAGATGAAGAAACCAAGGCAGAGAAATGTTATGCAGATTCCCTAGTATCATATAATTATATGATAGAGTCAGAATGAGTATATGGACTGTTTGGTACCATGCATTTTATGTCATTCTGCCTCTATATTTAGAATGAAGCAGTTCTTAATGTGGTTAGTTTGTAAAAATTACACTTTTAACTGATATCTGTAACATAGAGATCAAGATTGCCTGAAAATGCTTCCTGCTTCTGAATGTCTAGAAATGTCAGAATAAATATAACAAACTGTATTAGTCAGCCAAAGGCATGCTGATTCAAATTACCAGAAATCTGTTGGCTTTATAAAGGGTATTTATTTGGGGTAAAAGCTTACTATCTCAAGGCCCTAAAGAGTCCAACTCAAGGTTGCTTTCTCACCAGTCAGTTGCCATATGTTGAAACAAGATGGTTGCCGATCTCTGTGAGGGTTCAGCCTTCCTCTCTCTCAGCTACAGGCTAGCATAGGGCTTGTTTTTTTCTGGGCTTTCTCAGCGTTGCAAACTATCAAGTGAATGGCTCATCTTTCTTCCCGGGGTTGCAGGATCAAAGTTTTCTTCTCTGCCGTGTCTATGGAGCTCTCTCTCCTCCTTTTGTGTCTTCTTCTGTGTGTCTTGTTGAGTGGGTGTCCATTTATATCAGCCCAAGAAGGGGGTAGGGGCTCAATCTTGTGTCACACCCTACTGACATGGTCGAATCAAAGGCCTAATCTTAACAGGCAATTTAGTCAAGACGTGTCAGCTGAATCTAATACTTTCAAGAGTTATCACACCCAGAGAAACAGACTAGTTTACAAACATAATCTCTCTTCTGGCAATTCATAAAAAATCTCAAACTACCACGCAAACATTTCCCCAAATTAACCCATATGTCCAGGAGTCAGAATTGACAAGGGGGCTAAAACAATCTCCATGGCTCAGAGACTTGTGACTTAAGAGGCACACAGTAAACAGGAGACAAGGCCTTAGACCCAAGCAAAGTGGGGAGTTGGCAAGCTCTACAAGAAAAATCAGATCTCTTAAAATATGGGCTAGATAAAAATTGATTGTTCTGCAAAGAGAATCGACTGGGAAATATATCTCTCCTGGCCACGTCTCTGAATAGTCTTCTTAGAATTCACAAATGGCTGGACTGACTGCAAAGTTATACTCACATTGTGGTCAAGAATATCCATGCTAAATTACATTTAAAGAAGTCCAGATTATAGCATGGCAAACCACTCAGCTGTGGTAAACACGAATTATTTCTTAAGGAATTCACCCACAGCACAGGCCTCACAATATTGCCATGGAGGAAAACTAATTGCATGCAAGTTCACAATTCACATTTATAACATAAACATGGAAATGAGCCACCATTAGAATCTGTATCAACAGCACATCTTAGACTGCCAAGGATTTTGCACATTTGAAATATGTTATAAAATATAAAATAAATATAATAAAGAGAAAAAAGTACAAACATTTCTAAAAGAGTAAATTAATTCCTTAAGAATATAAAATAATTCTTTTTAAATTAGTAAGAGATCAGAAAGAATCCAAACATAATCAAGGAATAGATACAATTTTAAAGACCAGGCAGATTTGAAAGAAAACTAAATAGTACTTCAGGAAATGAAAGCAATCATTAAAATAAAAAAGTAATAATTCAAAAGACAGGTTAAACTGCAGCCTTAAAACTGCTGAAGATAGAATTAACCCGGAAATATGGATCTGAAAATGTAACCCAAAATGTAAAGGATGGAAAATAAAAGAGAACTTAATGTAACGTGAGAGAGTGGGAAGGACTTACTGAGGTCGAATTTGAGTTCCAAAATCAAATTCAAGGGGAAGATTGATGTAGACTTCACAGCAACAGCAGAAACCAAAAGACACATGCTATATATTTTTCAAGATGAGTGAAAAAGTGATCTTTAAATTTGAATCGTACCCAGTTGCACTATTATTGAAGAACATGAGCGAAATAAAGACATTTTCAAGCAAACATAACTGAGTTTATTACAAATAGCCTCTCACTAGAGGAATTTCAAAGGATGTGCTTCAGGAAGGAGGGAAATGTGAAAATAATCCTGTATAAAAGTTTAATACTTCCCATAGAAAAATGAACAAAGAAATGGAAAAATATGTGGTAAATGTAAACAGAGTAATTGAATAAAACAACAATAATAGTAATAACAATATCTATTTTGGAAAAAAAAAGCCAGAAAGAATGAAAACACTGGACAACAATAGCATGTAAGACAGGAACAGCTGGATAGACAGGACATTTTTAAAGCTTCTTCTTATTCATAAGGAAGGTAGAGATTGTTAGGTAAGCATGGTAAAATTTTTAAAGTACATGAGAATAATTAGTATAGAGTATTTACACCATATAGCTATGGAAAAGCTAAGTAATCCAAAAGAAGGCAAGAAAGGAGAAAAAAAAAAAGCACGGAAAAAGCTGGTCATATAGAAGGTATAGTGTTAAATAACCGAAATAAATCCAAGCATATTAGTAATCACGATAAATGGAATAGATTAATTTGTGTGAGTATTAAGATTTTCCGGTTAAAAAAGAAAATCGAATTTAATATTGTTTTCAAAAAAGAAGACAAAGTTTAAAAGTTAAAAAATAGCTAGTTGATCAAAAGAAGTTGCTGTTGCTACATTAATAAAAGAGTAAGATAGTCTTTAAGGCACAAGGCATTGCCATAGACAGAGGGTGAGTAAAGGATATAAGGTTCATTTTACCAGAAGGATTGTTTCAGTTCTAGACTTTAAATTACATATTAATTTGGCCTCATAAAGCAAACATTCTTCATCAGATGGAGATTTGAACTTCATTGATAGATCAAGCAACACAATTTTATAAAGAATATTTTAACAATAAAATTTATCAGCTTGATTTCTATACCTCCAAAATTAGAGAATGCATACTCGTCAAGATTATATTAAAGCAATGAATGAAATATCATATTTTAAGTCATAACATCTCAACAAATATTTTAATAATTGTTTTCATATAAATTACAATGCTACTAAGAAACAAGTTTCAAGAAATTAGAATAATAAAAAAGCCATATACGTAGAAGTAAAAGAACAACAACAACAAAAACACTTCAGATCAATTCACTGATTAAAGGAAAAACATTATAGTGTAAATTGTAACATACATAGAAACTGAATGATAAAGAAAAGTGTACGTATTATATTGTGTGACATACAGTTACCAGGAGTTTAAAGAAAAATTTATTGTCTAAACCTATTATATTAGAAGAGAATAAAAAGAAAATTAATCAGCTAAGCTTTCAACTGGAGACAATAGCTATAGAACAACTAATAAACCCTTGAAATATAAGGGAAGGAATAATTAAAACATGAACATAAATTAATAAAAAAAAAACAGTCAAACTTTGGTTTGCTTAAAAGTTGAATCGACAAATAAACCTAAATTTCTGATTGGCATATAAAAAATGACAATTATAGATATGGCATTGTGAAAAAGAATTTTTTAATCACTTTTATGCCAGAACAAAGTTGAATTGGGAAGTTTATAAGAAAAATATAACTTAACAAAACTGACTCAAAAGAAACAGAAAAGTTAAATATATCAAAAAATTATTTAAGAAATTAAATCAGTAGATGATAATCTGCACCACTACCACAACCTAAAAAAAAAAAGAAACAAGCACAAAACACCAGGCCTACAGAGTTTTACAGACAATGTCACTAATGATTCAAAGAGCAACTCTCATCTGTATTCAAGCTTTTTAAGAAAACAGATCACCAACTCATTTTAGGAAGCTAATATAAACTTCATGACAAAATCAAGGGAAAAGTGCAAGAAAGATAGACTGAACGTCAGTATTATGATTATGATACAAAATCATGAGCAAAACACTAGCCACCCAAGTCTTTCATCATATGAAAATTACAGAGTAGATCATAAGCAGTTTGTTTGGTACCAGAAGTGTCAGGATGATTTAACAATAAAATATTGATTAACACAATTTACCATATTGATAAATTAAAAGGACCAAAACATGACAACTCAATATGCAAGGGGAAATAATGTTACAAAATTAAATACCCATTCATAAATGTTATTAATAATTAATTACATATATGATCAAATGTATTTGTGGCAGAGACAATAATGCTCATGAAAGCTTCCATATTCCCCTACATTTCCCATATCCTTTGTAGCTAGATAGGACCATATGACAACTTCTGTCCAATGAAGGTGAATTTTTTTAAAAGATATACTTTTATTTTTATTTTGTACATAAATGTAACATAAAAAATATAGAGATTTCCCTTATGACCCGCTTCCTAGCCCTCCCATATTTTCCCACATGAACAACATCCTTCATTAGGATGTAATTGCCCCCAAATTACACCTATTTTTCCCTTTTCCTCCTCTCAGAACCTCCAGTGGCCACAGCCTCAACTTCAATGATAAGAGTTCTTACATTGCTAGGACCACAATAAGTCTACAGTAGAATAACAGTAAGTCTACTCTAGTCCATCATTCATTCCCTAATCTTGAGGATTCTGGGATGGTGATTCCCACTCTGCCTCTAATTGAGAGGTGGCTTAGATACCACAGGGCAGATGGATGGGACTATCTTGTTTGCAGTTGCAGACTCTGTCTGTTCCTTGAGATGGTCATTGTCAATCACCATCTCATTGTTAGTTGTCCTGGGTGAGTCCAATGAACTGGAGAGTAGGTATTGCAAATCTTTTGAGATTCAGGGCCCAACTGGTACATGGACAGCCTAAAGATTTAAGTCTCTTGGACATACACCTACCACCTCTAGTACTAACTATAGGTTCAAATAGAAGGGGCAGAAAAGCTATGTGTAGGTAAACCAACAGTGAGTCCAACTCCGTCACACTGGGGAAGCATAAACTTCAAAGTAGGGATGACTGGCAGGGTGCCAAACCCCTGAGCTGTGTGCCCTGCCTTTAGTGTCTGGATGCCTCCAGAGCCCTCAGGAACCCCTCTATTTGAAGGAATATTTACTTTGGCATTCTATGAGTTCCTGCTGAGATGTGCATAAACATAACCTCTGGAATGACCTTCTGACTCATTTTGAAGTCTCTTAGCCATATAAACTCATTTGTCTTTACTCCTCCCCTTTTGGTTAAGGTCTTTTTCCAGTTGCATTGCTAGTTGGTGTTTGGTAGTAATCCCTCAGTGCCAGGGAGGCTCATCCCTGGGAGTCATGTCCCACTCTGGGGGTTAGGTAATGCATTTATATGCTGAGTTTGGCTTAGAGAGAGGCTGAAGGTGAGTGATATTGAAAAGTCCATGCATGATTTTCTATTTCTCTTTCCCTGCTGAGGCTTGTACCACAAATTCAGAGCTACTTATCTGATTAAAGAGTTGCTTAAACCTGAAACAGACTTTACGTTCAGAAATAAACTGTTGAAGTGTTAAACTTCTGGTATTTTGGAGTTAATTTTTAGTGCATTATAGTTTGCCCTATCATCAGTAATAAAGTCAAATCTAGTTATGATTCATAACTAGAATTCATAATGAAATACTTTCTATCTATAAAGATAAGGCCACAGGGAGAAGCCAGAAGTCAGCAGGAACCTGGAAGAGAAAGGAGAGGACATCCTCTGTGACAGGAAGCAGAAATAAAAGCCAGGTAACCCCAAGGATTGTGCGACGACAGCACCAAAACGCTACCAACCCCAGGAGAAAGCAAGCCTTCTGGACTCCAAAACTGTGAGACAATAAATTCTGGTTGTTTAAGCCAACCCATTGTTGGTATTTGTGATTAACAGCCTGGCTAACCGAGACAGAGCATAATTCAATCAAGCAAAAATTCAATAAGAAAACCATAAACTACCCAATAGAAAAAATAGGCAAAAGACACGAACAGATATCAGAGAAGGTGAAACAAAAAACTGCATATGAAATAAATATAAAAGACTCAGCCTCACTATTAAATAGGAAAATGCAAATTAAAAGCCTATAAAGGGTTTTAATTTTACATCCATTGTATTGACAATGGATGCTACAATGTTTCATCTTGGGAACACAATTTCAAGGTAAAACAAAAACTTTCAGGAAATGATTCTTTTATTGTGTAGAATAAAGATTTCAGAAAGGGAAATAATCGCTTTATCACTTACTCAGCACAAAACTTCCAAAAGAGCAGGGGAAGAATTCCCATCAGGGCTTATCTCCCAGGGTGGTGAAAACTGTTCCAGGTTGGGGTCGATAGATGACAGCTATGCACACCCCACTTCCTGAAGGAGAAGAGAGACAAATCTATTGTTTGAGTGTGGTTGTTACCCACCTCTGGGGGAAGAGGACCCTGCCACTGAGAATTCCTGTTCTGATAAGCCTTTGTTCTGGGTTTAAATTCTGGCCTGGCCTTTTCATTAGACTTAACTTTTCCCCCAGATTGTGGAATGGCACGCAATATGAAAGGAGGTGGGGGCAGCAGAAGGCCAGAGGATGGCTGCCTACTGTGTGTTTGGCACTTCCCAGAGAAGGAGATGGAGGTAGGTGAGGTCTGGGGGATGGGCTGCTAACAGGTGTCTGTGATTTCCCTCAGAGGTCTCACAATGCCAAGTACTAGTTTGCAAGTGAAGCAACAGGAACTCATATCTGGCTAATGGGGGTAGAGTGGGACAACTATTTCAGAGAGCAATCTGGCAGTATTTTCTAAAGTAGAAAGTGTTCATAACTTCAATTTAAACTCAAATGCTATGACCGCTATAAACCTTTCCCTGGCTTTCTAGATAGTCTGCAGCAAAAATTCACTTGTATTTGTACTAAATTACACAAACTTTTATTAGAGTTATCCTAGACATTAATTATCTAAGGATCCAAACAAACCTTTCCCACTTTGGGGAAATATGAAGAATAAAATAGAGAAGGTTTTATTACGCCAAATAAGAGCCTAGCTTCCTCACTAATTTGCTTGAGGCTAAGGCAATTTTCATCCCTGTATGCTCAGCTTTTAGCAGAAGTCTTGGCACATAGCAAGCATTCAAACATGATTGCCTAAGTTAAAATTAACTAGCCCCTGGTTACAAATTAGATTTTAGGCAATGTGGTTCACAAAATCACTATGTGTAATATAAAATAGAAGCTTAATAAGTATTATTCTAATAGTGTATATAGTAGATATTCTTTTTTTTTTTTTAACTAAACTTTATTTCAACTTCAAAACAATAAAATAACAGACAAAAGGCAGCTTAACAATTATGGAAGCATTAATTTAATTTAAAAAATTCTGTCCAGGCACATTATGGTAGATATCTTTTAGTGAGGAATTTTTATTTTGTTCAAAGATAAATTCAATCAATATACAAGATTAGACCTGTTTTATACAACCTTCTATTTCTTCTTAATTGATATTATTTTCAAGGTACCATTTTCCTGTACTGAGAACAAATTATTGGAAGAATCTAGAGTAACTGTCAGGGTGTCGCACTTCCAATGTGACAAATTCATTTGATTTAGAAGTGAAACCAGAAAAAAATTGCAAAATGTGGGTTATATTCTACGTTGAAAATAAGCATATTTCATACATACTTGAAAGGCTTTCCCTTTTAGCAAATATAATAGCCCTGTCCCTGTCACGAATTTCCTGTGTCCATGAAACACCTGAGATACCAACAAGACTTGACTTCCGAAATTGGAAATCACAATGGATTTGTAAAGTTGGGGACAATTAGTTTTATTTTTCTTCCATATCCTTATATTAAATATCCCAAGGTATAGTAAGTATCCCAAAGTATATTCAGACTGATTCCTGTATCTTCAGCTCTATTTTAGACAGCTGGGCAGGGATGACGGTAGCTGAAAATTCGTCTGTGATTTTAATTGAATGTGCTCCTAGAAATGCACCAAAACAGATCAAAATGACTTGCTTTTAATTTCCTTTGGGGACAACTTGCTGGCATGGCCAATGTTGAATTGCCATCTTGCCGCTTTCTCTTCTTTTTGAGGAGCACTGTAATAGCTGCTGGCTATGCAATTAGGCATCTCTATCTGCCTCCCCTTCAATCTTTTTCTCCTTATTAAGCTAGTAGGAAAATGTTAGCCCTAAGGCATCTGCATCTATTAATAGGAAGAGGAGATTAACTGTCACTGTTGCATAGATTCATGATTAGCAGACTGTTGACAGAGTTCTCTTTTATTTTCTTCTTTTTAGTAACAAGAAAGGCATGGGCATCATTGCAACATCATAAAGAATCTCTGCAGTAGGGCCTCTAATCTGGTCTCTTATGGGAGATTCTTTGCTCTTGATCTTGAATTTGTCCATCCATGGTATTAGGATGAAGGAAAACAATTAGACTTAATCCAAGACTAATTTACATTTACGGATGAAAAAAGTAGAGTTCCCCTGACCCATTAGAGGTGACACAGATAATTAATGACAAAACAGAAACGAGTATCTAGGTCTCCTGTTACTTCTAACACATCATTCTGAAATTGCTATATTCCCTATTATTTCAGGACTAGGCTTTTACATTTTTGCATAAGTCAAATATTTGGAATGTTATTCTGTATGGAACAGCAGAAAAAATTGAACAGAATTAGCTGAACTGAATTACCAGAAAAAATCTTTAGTTATAAACTACAGGCAGTAAATGTATGTGGTAAAAGGCATTCTAAAAGATTTCTTATTTGACTCAAAAACGCTATTTTCAAAGCATCTGGAGATCCTAAATTCATATAAATCATTTGATTCTAGCTTAAATTTTCCCTACAATAAAGACAATTGTAAAACATAATTATCGAAGCAAAAAATTAGCAAAATTGGTTATATATCACAGAATGAAGAGATTTTCAACTCAGCATTCAACTGGGGAAATCATTAGAAATGCTAATCATCAGGTCCCTCCCCAGACATACTGATTCAGTATGTCTGAAACTCTTGGGAGGGCAGAACTCAATGTTATAATAAGTCCCCCCTGTGACTGTGATGCACTTTAAAGCTTGAGAACCATTGGCATAATCGTTAAGAACAAGATCTATAAGGCAAGTCACTTAATTTCTCTGTTTTCTAATTTCATTTTCTATAAAATGGAGGCTACATTCATACTACTTGCTTCAGAATATTTTGTGAATATTCAATGAATTGATATATGTAAAGTGCTTGGCCTATTGTAAGTATTATGTACATGATCATTCTATTAACACATTATCACACTATGAATAGTTAAAGGTATTAGCTGGTTGGAATTTAGCTTCAGGTATGGCTTTAAAGAACAGGACTATTGGAAACAATGGTGTTTTAATTTGCTAGGTTTCCAAAATGCAACATACCAGATATGGGTTGGCTTTTGCAATGGGAATATATGTCCTTGAAAGCTTACAGTTCTGAGGCTGTGGAAATGTTCACATTATGGTATCATCAGGTGATGCTTTCTTCCTGAAGACCCACTGCTGGAGATCCTGGACTCCTCTCTCATATGGCAAGGCACAAGTGGAGTCTGCAGGTCTCTCTCTTCTCTTCTGAGTTTCGTAGCTTCAGTTTCTGGATACTTTTGATTTTTTCCCCGTTTCTGTCTCTGTATTCATCCCCTTTATAAAGGACTCCAGTAAGAGGATTAAGACCCACCCTGGGCCATGCCTTATTGAAATAACCTAATCAAAAGGCCCTTAAACTGAAGTAACCTAATCGAAAGTTCTTCCCTAAAATAAGTTCACACCCACAGGAATGGACCAGCTTTAAGAACAAGATTTTCTGAGGTACGTACAGTCTCAAACTACCACAAATGGGTAAAGTAAAGATTTAAAAGACTCATTGTGGGACAGGCAAGCCTGAGTAGAGGGTCACACTGAAGGACTTGAAAATTAAAGATACCTTAATTCTCTACACAAAGACTTATTTGCCACAATAATGCAAAAGAAACACGCTTCATTGCTTCACATTTCATCATGAGTTGTCTAAGGATATGCACACCTTCTATTAACAAGAGGGATTTGTTTTCCAAAAAAAAATTCTCAATTATTTCCATTGTTCTTTAAGAGAACAAATGTTTCACCTGACCTTAGCCTATTGTCACTTCACGCGAATCTGTAAAAGAAGAAAATATTGAGACTTTCTTTGACCAAGAAAGAAAGCAATAAGGACTGTCATCTTTTACTTTTTCTTCATCTTTAAATGCTGCTTTTCAAACTCGATCACCTGGGGATTTTGTTAAAATGCAGATTTTGATTCACTAGTTCTCTTATGCAGGTTGAGTTTCTATAATTTCTAACAAGCTTCCAAAAATGTCAATACTGCTGGCTGAGACTCCGCACTTTATGGAGCAAGGATTTATATCACACCTGATTATTAATAAATTTCATTGATTCTTTCATATGGACTCTTGGACATCATTTCTTCCGTAGTCATCCTGGTTCAGATATTTAACCTTCTGTTTTAGTTTGCTAAAAACTGCTTGGAGCAATATACCAGAAACTGGTTGGCTTTTATAACAGGAATTTATTAGGTTATTAGCTTACAGTTCTGAAGCTGTGAAAATGTTCAAATCAAGGCATCATCAGAGATGCTTGTCTCATGGAAGGTCGGTTGCTGGCAATCCTGGACACCTGCCACGTGGTAAGACACAATGCAGAGTCTGCCGGTTTAGGTCTCTGCCTTCTCCTCCAGATTTACCTTCTCCCTGGGCTCAGCTGTGGGCAACCAGGCATAGGGCTTGTTTCTCCCCTGTCATCTGGGTCTCACCTATTTCAGCCTCTCAGGGTCCTGTTTCCACGGCTTTGTGCTCCACTGATTCCAGCTTCTGGCCTATAGAACCTCTCTCTCAGCCTCTTGATGCTTCTTTGTTTCTGCAGCTTTTTCTCTGTGTGTCTGTGGCTTTTTAGTCCTCCATTTATAAAGGACTCCAGTAAGAGGATTCAGATTCAATCCTGGTCCCACAATCTAATCAAAGTCCCTTAACTGAAGCAATCTAATGAAAAAGTCCCATCTACAATGGGTTTACAGGCACAGGAATGGGTTGGATTTAAGAACGAGATTTTCTGTCATCCACAAAAAACTCAAACTAGCATACCTTTCAACCAGACTTCTTATTTTCAGTCTTCCTCCTTCAAGCACTCTTCCTACCACTGCCAAAGACATCATTTCAAATTATCACCTCTGCTTTACCAATGAAGAAACTGAAGTATAGATATTTTGATCACATTCCTCCTGTGTTAAAAAAAAAAACAAAAAAAAACCCCACAAAAACAAACAAACAAACAGAAAAAACACAAACCTTTCAACAAATCTCTTGCCTGTGGTTCACTTAGGCAATATTTACTGAACACCAACTATATGCTGAGGGCCTTAGGAATACGAAGATGTATAAAACTCAGACTCTATGTTCAGTCAAACATGACAAAACAACTTTAAAACAACAAAAAGTGCAAAGGTACATATACTTGCATAGCATATTATAAAAGCATCAAAAAGGGTGTTTAGAAAGACTTACCTGTAGAGGTGACATCTTAGCTGACTTTTAAGGAATGGATGAGTGTCTTTAAAAATGAAACCTAGTGAAATGTGAAGGCAGGACATGGTAGAAGAGGCATCAGCGTGAACAGAGCATAAAGGCAATAGTGGGCTGCTAAAAGTTTAACAACAGGTTCTGTGGAAGAGATTGAACAATTGTCTCTTGTGAGAAGCCAAGAGCTGGCTCTAGCACACCCCTGAATAGAGATATGTACCAATGTGGAAAGGTGAGAAGGGAACTATTAGTACTGAATATATAATACAAATTACAAATAATCTTGCAATTATTCAAGATCTTCCATAATTTAATTTGACTTTTAGTTCTAACACTATCTATGGAGCCATGAGTGAGTCACTAAACTAATTTTTTCCAGTCTTTAGGTCTCAATTTATTCCTTTGAGAAATCAAGGGGACTGAATTAGGCAAATTGTGTCTTGACTCTTACAGGTATCATTGATAATTAGCCCTTGTTTACCATCATTCCTCTTAATGTGCTCTATGTTCTAGTGGTTAGATTTTCTAGACCATTCCCCAAAATGCCTTGTGATTTTCTTTCCCCACAGCCACATTAAAAAAGTAGGGTTTCCAGCTCCTTTGCCATGTTTAGTATACTTAATACATAGGCAAAGCTGTGATTTAAGTTCATTTTCATTAGAGTAATGATTGCAGCCAAAGTTGCAATTGTGATCCTTTTGACTAGCTCAGTTGGACTCAAGATAGAGAGAGTAGGGTCAGCTAGTGTAACATAGAAGTTTAGGCAGCTCTGGGGCTAGACAGATGTTGTTTCACCACTTTGAGGTGTGATATTTGGAAAAAGTAACAACTCTGTGCCTCAGTTTCCTCCATTAGTAAAGCATAGATGATAATTGTATGTTACCTCATAAGAGTTTCTGAGAAAATTAAATTGAATATATGATTAAAATCCAGATTAAGTGGCAGGAACATACGGAGTTCTCAGTAAACAGTACTTATTATTGATATCAGAAAGACCGTCCAGAAGGACCAATCCATGATTCAAGACAATCTGAGCTGTGGCCAGAGTGAATGTTGTAGAAAGTCAGATCAGATCCCCAAATGGCTTCTGCAGGTATAAATAAGGCTTCTCATTCTCCACAGCCTTTCATGCCAGATAAGCACCACATTTGATATCAAGGGCTCTGGAGTTAAAGACTCAAACTTTAATATTTTAGACCATAACTCATCTATTTTGGTTGGTTGACTCACATTTCTCTTGTACTGAGTGTGGCCTTTGGTGGTGAAGGGGAGAGATGGGTAAGAGGTGAGGCACAATAAGTTTCTCTGAATCCTCCCTGAAGATTCTCTGAAGTCTGACCTAAGGGCAGCTGGACAAATACAGAATTTCCATGTTCAGAACCATCTTCCTTTTTCTAAGCCTCTTATGAGAGAAGCCACTTATGCTATCTACTAAAGTCTTAACAGAAGCTGAGCTCTGATAATGGCTTGAGCATGCCTTCTCCCCCAGTGAAATAGCTTCTTCCCATGAACAGATTTCACATATCCTTCAAGGTCCAGCTTTAAATTAATTTCTTCCCAAAGCCTTCCCTGTTTATAATAATTTTGAAGAGATGTCTTTTTATTTC
This sequence comes from Cabassous unicinctus, assembly GCA_029593785.1. Taxonomy (NCBI): domain Eukaryota; kingdom Metazoa; phylum Chordata; class Mammalia; order Cingulata; family Chlamyphoridae; genus Cabassous; species Cabassous unicinctus. The sequence continues at coordinate 16,420 of JAQZBX010057543.1, forward strand.
AGAAGATTTCATGCCTGGACATCCAGTGGGGGTTATCATATACCTTCTCGTTTTATCATTGTTCTATAAAGCTTTTAGAATCTGAAAGACAGAGATGCCATCTGGTATTTCCATATAATCTGCAAACCACTCCATATCCTATACATGATGTTAGTTTCCTTTAGAAGTATTTGATGATAAAGATGGTGATTATTGGATTCAGTACCAGGATACGTTCTTGCCTTTGGGGACATAATAAAATTGGAAGCCCCTATCTGAAAGGACAATCAAGATGGTGGAAGATCTAGCAATGTGTGAGCTTCATCTGGAGAAAAGACACTTCTGGAGGACTCGACAATTGTTTTTAAATATTGAATAAACCTCCTGGGAAAATGGGATTAGATTATTATTTGTGATAAAATGTTCTGCACCTGTATAAGTGCCATTACCTTAACTATCTAGTTAATCTTTGAGGCATGATAACAATTAGCATACCTGGGCCAGTTTGGAAAAACGAGGAAGACAGTGTTTATGGGAATCGAGTCTATGGGACCTAATTGACTATGTAGCTATACCCAAGGGTGGAAAACCTGCACTTCATCATGCCAAGATCAAAAGGACTAACACACTGGAACTGGCATGGAAACAAGGCAGGGCTGGTTCTGGCACTTAACAGCCTCAGTGCCTGTGGCTGAACAGGGCTGGGGGAAAGCAATGCATAATAATTGGAATCAGTGGAAGAAAGTGACAGAATGAAATATTTTGTTTCAATATTTTTGAAAAAGTACTTTGCCTTTTGAGAAGAAGCAGGAAAATTATATCATTCAAAGATTCTCTGATAAAACAAGACACGTTTTTGAAAGGAAACAAGTACCAACATGGTTTTCCAATTGTTTAGTCCTCTCTATTCAAAAGTAATAAACAAGGAAACATCGCCCAATAAGGCATAGAGACTTCCTGGGCATGGACCAAAGTCTACATAATGTTTAATAGCAAGCATAGGCAGCGTCTACAACAAAGACTTATAAACACAGAGATGTTTGAAAATTATTGAGGTTGACATCTGATATTTTTGACATCTTTGTTTTTAAATGAACTTTATTTTTTAGAACAGTTTTATATTTACCAAAAAATTGTGAGGATAGTACAGAGAGTTACCCTATATCCTGCACCTATTTCTGCCTATTAATAACATCTTACCTCGGCAAGTACGTTTGTTACAATTAAAGAACTAATGATATGTTATTACTAACTAAAGTCTATACTTTATTTGCAGATTTCCTTAGTTTTTACTTAATGTTGTTTTTCTGTCCCAGGATCCAATCCAGGATAACACATTACATTCAGCCTTAGGCTCCTTGAGGTTGTGACAGTTTCTCAAACTTTCTGTGTTTTTGATGCCTTTTACAGTTTTGAGGAATACTGGTCAGGCATTTTATATAATGCCCCTCAATTGGGGTTTGTCTGATGTTTTTTTAATCATGACCAATATGAGATATGGACTTTGGGAAGT
>JAQZBX010057544.1:0-17922 GCA_029593785.1 Cabassous unicinctus
GAGAAAGAAAAAAATTAATAAAAATAAAAGATAAAAAGATAGCAAAAAGGAAAAGGAAAGGGGGAGAAATAAAAGACAAGAGAAATGGGAAGAGAAGAAGGAAAAGAAGAAAAACAGAAAGAAAAAAAGAAAATAAGGAGGAGGAGAAAAAACTGACACAAAACAAAACAAAATCTGGGCTTCACTGTCAGATCACAGGATGAGCTAAGCAGCTGGTCCCAGGCTCTTGTTTCTGCCAATCAATCACCCCACAACCCCTCTCTCTGCAGGTTTCTGGGTGAAAATAGAAAGAGAAATGGAGAGAGAGAGACAACAGTTCTCTCTTTCAGGCCACAAGTGACCCAGTTCTCTACTGCTCTCCAGCTGCTTGTACCCACCAATAGCCAACTCACAGTCAGCCTCTCCACTAGTATGCATATGAAGAGAGAAGAAAGGAAAAAAGTAATAGGAAAAAAATGAGAGAGGAAATAACCTTCTTTCAAATTTCCCCAAGGCTTGAAAGACACACCCATATTCTAGACAGTCTGGGCACAGGTCTACCTGTGGAATCACACCTCATCAGCTCTTTTCTCACCAGAACTGGATGGGTGATTTTCTGCTCCCCTTGGGCAGGTGCCAAATCCTATCACCCACCAACACACAGGATTCCCTAATGCCTGGCAAGCCTGCCTACCTTCCCATAGATTCTAGAAGAAGAGAGCAGCCAGCCATTCCCTAGAGTGCCTTCCAGGACCTCCCACAGGAGAACTCCTGAATATATTCTGTTTTCTTTCATTATCTATTTGAACATGCTGAAATTTATTAAAAGTATTCCAGGAGGAATTACGGGAAGATGTCATCAGATTAGGGAGGCAAGGCTCAGCTGTTTCACAAAACCAATGGAGAAAGAGTCAATAGCTGTCCAAGGTATCTGCTTTGGGGATGAGCAGACCAAGACACTGGTCTGAGAGCTTCACAACTCTCAGTAGGGTAAGGGACAGAAAAAGGAAGAACCCGAAAAAAGAAACATAAGTTACCAACCCCCTGCAGCAGCATGGAAGGGCTCTCCTCCCCCATCACCAAGATATTAAGCTGGGGTAAAATCCCTGGCTTACTGCAGCTGACTGAGAGGGGAATAATCTTTCTCCATGTCAGCTGATACAAAAGAAAAAGGGAGAGGAAATGAGGTCTTTCCTTCACTGAATTCATCCAGCATGACCTGTTTTGAATCTCTACTATGGCCAGGCAAAGCAAAGCTGAGATTTCAACTCTGTGGAAAGGAGCACCAATGAGTGCCATCTTCTGGACATTCTGGAAATTGCATGGACAAAAACTGCTTTTGGGTTTCTCTGTTCTCTTACTCCTGAGGAAAATATTTGTGCCCCATTAGTGAGTTTCTGGCACAATTTTGTTAATTTAAGGTGATCCATTTTGATATCAAAGAAGAGCTGTTAAAAAAAATAGGTGAGAGACAGAAATTGACAACCAGAGTAAATACACAAACATTTTCACATTCCTAGTCATCAGGAAAAATTACAAGCCATATTAAAAAACAGGAAGAGATGGCCAGGCAAACAAACAAACAAAATATCCTGAAGAGATACAAGATTTAAGAAAATCAATGAAAATCACAAAACTCTCCTAAATCAATTTATTTAAAGAATTGAAAGAAAATATGACTAAGGAGATAAAGGATATTAAGAACAAACTGGGTGAGCAAAAAGAACAATTTGAATGCTTGCAAAGAAAAATAACAGATATTATGGGCATGAGAGACATAATGGATGAGATTAAAATACATTAAGAACACATAAGAGCATATTTGAATTGCGTGATGACAGAATTAGTGATATTAAATACAGAACATATGAAGTGGACAAGACAGACAACAGAAAGAGAAAAGAATGGGAAAAAAATGAACAGGATGACAGGAAATTGAATGACAACACAAAATGCACAAGCACATGCATTATCGGTGTCCCAGAAGGAGAAGGCAATGGAAAAGGGGCAGAAAGAATATTTAAGGAAATAATGAATAAAAACTTCCCAACCTTTTTGGAAGACTTATATATCACTATCCAAGAAGGACAACAAACCCCAAATAAAATAAATCTAAATAGATCTACTGTGAGAAACACACAATTAGGAATGAAAAGAGATGATTCTGAGAGCAAGAAGAATAAAGCAAAGGATCACATACAAGAGAACATCAATAAGATTAAGTGCTGACCTCACATCAGGATCCATGGAGGAGAGAAGAAGTTGGTGTGATGTATTTAAGGTACAGCAAGTGAAAAACTGCCAGCCAAGAATTCTGTATATAGCAAAACAGACTTTCAAAAATGTGGGAGTTCAAAATTTTCACAGACAAACAAAAACTGCCAGAATATGTTAGCAAAAAGCTAGAATTATAGAAGCTACTAAAGCAAGTTCTTCAGCCTGAATTAAAAAGTAAGGATGAAAGAGAAGGAAAGGAGTGTAGAAATGAAGATTTTTAGAGTGGGTAAATTAAAGGGTAAAAAGACAGACAATAAAATATGACAATAGAAAGCTAAAGGAAAAAATGGATGAAGTAAGTAATGCCTTTACAGTGCTAGCATTGAATGTTAATGGCTAGACCTTCACAATCAAAAGACATAGACTGATAGAATGGATAGAAAAATATGAGCCATCTATATTTGTCTACAAGAGGCTAGGCTTAGATGTAAGGACACAACTAGGTTAAAAATGTAATGTTGGAAAAAGATACTCCATACAAATAGTAAACAAAAAGTGCTAGAGTAGTATTACTAATATCGGAAAAATAGATTTTGAGTGGAAAAATATTATAAGGAAAGAATAAAGTCATAATATATTAATAGAAGGGCAATTCATCAAGAAAAAAAAAACTATACTAAATATTTATACACCATACCTTGGTGTCTATAGATACATGAGACAAACACTGGCAAAGATGGAGGGAAAAATAAATAATGTTTCTACAATAATATTTGGAAACTGCAACACACCACTCCCTGTATTGGATAGTTATATGGACAGAGGATAAATAAAGAAACAGATAACTTGAGTAATATCATAAATGAACTAGACCTAACAGATATCTATAAAGCATTGCACCCCCAAACAGCAAGGTATACATTCTTTTCAAGTGCTCATAGATCCTTTTCAAAGATAGATCATATGTTGGGTCACAATACAAATCTCAATAAATTTTAAAAGTTTGCAATTATACAAAACACTTCCTCTGTTTATAATGGAATGGAGCTGAAAATCAGTAATTGATGGAAAAAAGAGAATTCATAAATATATGGACAATAAAAAACACACTCTTAAATAAACAGTTGGTCAAAAAGAAATTGCAGGAGAATTCACAAATATATTGAGATGAATAAACTTAAGAAAACCTATGAGACATCACAAAGGCAGTGCTGAGAGGGAAATTTATAGCCCCCAATGCTTACATTAAAAGGAAGAAATAGCTAAATTTGAAGATCAAACTGCACACCTGGAGGAACTAGTAAATAAACAGCAAATTAATCCAAAACTAACTTGAAAGGATAAAATAATAAAGATCAGAGAAGAAATAAATGAAATTCAGAACAAAAATCAACAGAGAGAATCAACAAACCAAAAGTTGATTCTTTGAGAAGATAAAAAATATTGACAAACCCTTAGCTACACTGCCAAAAATAAAAAGAGAAAAGACATAAATTAAATCAGTAATGATGGGAGGACATTACCACTGAACCCACAAAAATAGAAATCATAAGGGGATACTAGGAACAGTTGTATGCCAAAAAGTTAGACAATGTAGACTAGAAGAACAAATTCCCATAAACACATGAAACACGTATACTGACCATAGAATAAATTGAAGACCTTAACAGATCAATCACAAATGAAGAGATTGAAACATTCATCAAGAAACCCCAAATATGAAAAACTGTGTACTAGATGGCTTCACAGGTGACTTCTACCAATCTTTCAAAGATGACCTAAGATCAAAGTGTTCAAAGTGCTCAAAGTGTTCCAAAAAATTGAAGAGGAAAGAATGTTACCATACTCATTCTATGATACAGTCACTAAAACCAAAACCAGATAGATTCTATGAAAAAAAGAAATTTACAGACCAGTAACTCTAATAAATATACATGCAAAAATCCTCAAAAAATACATGCAAATCAAATCGAAAAGCAAATTAAAAGAATTATAAACCATGTTGTAGCAGTTTGGTATTATTTATGGATTCCAAAAATAGATATTGGATTATGTTTGTAAACTGGTCTGTTCATCTGGGTTTATTAGATTATATTAAATTCAGAGGTTTCACATTTACTTGATTAAATAATGATTAAGGCTTTGATAAGGCCATGTCATAGCCTACAAAGGGGGCAGAGACTCACAGAGAAAACTGCATGGCAGAGGAGTTAGTGAGAGTTTTGGATGCTGAAATCCTGTGAAGTAAACACATAGGAATAGAGATGGCAATATACACATGACAGAGGCCCAGAAAGAGCGAGAGCTGAAAGTCTACAGCTGACTTTGGGGAGAGAACAGAGCAGCTGAGCCTAGAGAGGAACAGACCCTAAGAGAGAGACAAGACATATCCCAGGCTACAGCTTGTATTGGAAGAAGCTGGGATGGTGGAACATTAAGAAGAAGAGGGAGGCTGGACCCTTGCAGCCATCAGCAGACATCTTGCTCCATATGGCAAGAGACATTGGTGAGGGAAGTAACTTATGCTTTATGGTCAGTTTAACTGAAAGCTTCTACCCCAAATAAATAACCTTTATAAAACCCAACAGATTTCAGTACCCATTTGAGTAATATAGAATTTGGTGTCAGAAAGTGGGGTCATTCTTTTGCAAATACCAAAATATTGGAATGGTTTGATAAATCAGTAAGGGATATTTTTTGGAGCAATTGTGACATGCTTGATGGAAAAGTCCTAGATTGCTTTGAAGAGACTGTTGATAGGAATATGGATGATAAAGAGGCCTTTTATGAGGCCTTATAAATAAATGATGAAACTATTACTGGAAACTGGAGGAAAGGTGATCCATTGCAGAGAACTTAGCAAGATTAACTCCTGATGTTTTATGGAAGTCAGAATTTTAAATGGTAAGCCTGGAAATTTAGTGGAAGAACTTTCTAAAATAAACTTGGGGACTGTGGCTTGACTTCTTCTTGCAGCTTATAATAAAATGCTAGATGAAAGAAATAAGATGAAATTTGAATTGTTTGGCACAATGAAACCAGAAACTGATTCTGGAATTTCCAATCCTCAGAAAATCAAGCTCCCAGATGATAGTGCCCCATTTGAGGACTTAACTAAACTTGGAACTTGTAAATAAGGATTGAAGATGCTGTTATGTAGAGAAACTTGTGGAAATTCTTAATGTCTGATGGTATGGATCCCTGTTTCTTGCATGCTAAACCAACAAGTTTTTTGAGAGATTTCTATGAACAAAGCCACTTCCAGCTTGGATTAAAATGTGTGTAGAAGAGAGACACTGAAGAGGAAATGACTTCAAGAGGAAAACCATGGAAACTGAGATCTAGAATTAAGACCTCTTTGGGGGCAAAAAATGAAAACCTACCCATGTGTAGAGAGAGGGTGAGTATGCCCCAGCACCTGAAGAGGGTCAATGTTCCCACCTGCTGTTCAGGGCAAGTTTTGCCACCCCATGGAACAGAAAGGGTGGAGCACAATCCCCAAGAATTAGGAAGGTTAAGGTTGCCACCCCATAGGTTTGAGAATGGTGGGCCTATCCCCTATGCATTAGAGAAAGCAAGGTCACCAGCTCATTGCTCTGAGAGTTGGGCCTGTATGCCAAAGGTTAGGAGAATGTAGTCTTCACTTCACTGTTCTAGGGGGTTACACTATAACTAAAACATTGGGTAAAGTGTGGCAATCACCCCAACACTCTTGGTGGGTGAGGCCTGAAGCTTAGTCACCACTCAGAAGCTTGATGAGGATGGAACCAAGAAAATGTCCTTTGGACAAGCCTGTGGAAAGGGTTGGTCCCTATGAGGACCCAAGGAGAAGAAACCATCATCTTAAGAATGACTCTCAGACTTTGAAATACAATGAAGTATGCCCTGCAGGTTTACAGTACTGTAGGTGACCTATGACTCATGCTTCCCTCCCAATTTCTCCTTATGGTAATGAAAATATTTATCTTTTGTCCATTTGTATATTGAAAGAAGATACATGGTTTTGTAAGGTTCAGAGTTCTACAGCCAGATGGGCCTTTCCCTCAAGACAAACTATATTTCTTTAAACTGATTCTGATATGGTTTTTCACTTACCATTGTTAATGATTTAAGGTTTTTCTCTGGAATATTGTAATGTCTTTGGAATTCAGAGAGTGGAGTGTAGCAATTTGTTATTATTTGGGGTTTCAAAAATAGATATTCAATTATGCTTGTAAGTGGTCTATTCCTCTGTTTGTATTAGATTGTCTTAAATTCAGATGTTTCACTTTTACTTGATTAAATAATGATTAAGACTTTGATTGGGCCATGTCAGGAGGATGTTGAGTCCCTGCCCCCTTGGTGGGCAGTGACTCACAGAGAAAACTGCATGGCAAAGGAGTTAGTGAGAGTTTTGGATGTTGGAAACCCTGGAAGTAAACACACAGGAGAAGAACACAGACTAATAAAGTAGGCTACATAGACATGGCAGTGGCCCCAGAAAGAGAAAGAGCCTGATAATCTACAGCAGAACTTGTGGAGGGAACAGAGCAACTGAGCCCAGAGAGAAATGAGCCCAGGGAGAGAGATGAGACTTATCCCAGGCTACAGGTGATACTGGAAGGAGCTGGGACCATGGAGACTTAAGAAGAAGAGGGATGCTGAACCCTTGCAGACATCAGCAGACATCTTGCTCCAACATGTGGCAACAGACCTTCGTGAGGGATGTGACTTATGCTTTATGGCCTATTTAACTGTAAGCTTCTACTACAAATAAATGCCCTTTATAAAACCCAACAAATTTCTGGTACTTTACATCAGCACCCCTTTGGCTGACTGATACACACAATCAAATGGGTTTTATTCCAGGTTTGTAAGGGTGGTTCAACACAAGATAATCAATTAATGAAATAAACCACTTTGATAAATTGAAGAAGAAAAATCACATGATACTCGCGATTCTGTAGAAAAGGTTTTTCACAAAATATAGCACCCTTTCTTGATAAAAACTCTGCAAAAGGTGGAACAGAAGGAAGCTTTCTCAATATGATAAATATATCAATAACGTACAGCTAACATTGTATTAAATAATGAAAGACTGAAAGGATTCCTGCTGAAATCAGGAAAAAGACAAGGGTGCCCAGTGTCACCATTATTATTCAATATTGTGCTAGAAGTTCTAGCTAGAGCAATTAGGCTAGATAAAGAAATAAAAGCACACAAATAGAAAAGGAATAATTAAATCTTTCTCTATTAACTGATAATATGATCTTATATCTAGAAAATCCTGAAAAGTCCACAACAAACCTACTTGAATTAATGGATAAGCTCAGCAATGTGGTGGGATACAAAATTAATATGCAAAAATCAATAGCATTTCTATAAACTACTTACGTGCAATCTGAGGGGGAAATCAGAGAAAAAAATTCCATTCATAATAATGACTAAAACAATCAAATATTTAGGAATAAACTTATCAAAGGACTTAGAGGACCTGTATTTAGAAAACTGAGAAAATGATGTTAAAAGTACCTGAAGACTTAATGGAAGGATATTTCATGTTAATGGATTGGAAAACTAAATATCGTTAAACTGTCAATCATAACCAAACTGATTTACAGATCAATACAATCCCAATAAAAACATCAATAGCATTTTTTGCAGAAATAAAAAGCCAATAAACAAATTTATTTGGAAGTGTAAGGGGCCATGAATAGCCAAAAATATCTTAGAAAAGAAGAATAAGATTGGAGTATTCTAACTCCAATGGTTAAAAAAAAGTGGTTAAAAAAAAAAAGCATGTACTCGCATAAAGATACATTGATCAATAAACTGAATCAAGCAGTCAGAAATTGATGCTCACATCTACAGAGTTAAGTGATTTTTGTCAAGGCTTTTAAGTCCATACAGCTGGGCTAGAACATTCTATTCAATAAATGGTGCTGGGAGAACTGGATAGCCATATCCAAAAGAAAGAAAGAAGATTCCTATCTCACATCTTACACAAAAATTATTTCAAAATAGTTCAAAGACCTAAATATAAAAGCAACATCCATAAAACTCCTAGAAGAAAATGTAGGAAAACATCTTTAAGATCTTTTGGTAGGCTGTATTTCCTTCAGCCCTTACACCCAAAGAATGAGCAACAAAAGAAAAACTAGGTTAATGGGACCGCCTTAAAATTAAATACTTTTGTACCTTAAAGGACTTTGTCAAAATGGTGAAAAGGCCATCAACTCAATGTGAAAAAATATTTGGCAATCGGATAAGGGTGTAATAACCATGATATATAAAGAGATTATATAAATCAATTATTCAATTATAAAATGTCAAACTCCCCAATTAAAAATGGTCAAAAGACTTGAAAAGAGAATTGTCCAAAGAAGGAATACAAATGGTGAAGAAACAAATGAGAAAATGTTCAACATCACTAAAATTAGGGAAATGCAAATCAAAACTTCAATTAGATATCATTTCACACCTATTAAACTAATCATTATTAAAAAGCCAGAAAACTTTAAATGTTTAAGAGGTTGTGGAGAGATATGAATGATTATTTTCTGTTGGTGAGAATGGAGAATGGTACTGAGACTGTGGAGGACTGTTTGACAGTTCCTAAGGAAGTTAAAAATAGATTTGCCATGGGATGCAGAAATAACATTTCTAGGTATACACCCAGAACTGTGAGCAGTGACAGAAATAGACAACTGCACACCAATGTTCCTAACAGTATCATTCATGATAGCCCAAAGTTGGAAACAACCTAGGTGTCCATCAACTGAAGAATGGATAAACAAATTGTGGTATATCCACACAATGGAATATTAAGCAGCAGTAAGAAGAAATGACGTTGTGAAGCATATGACAACATGGGTGAACCTGACATAATCTTGAGTGAAGCAAGCCAGACACAAAAGGACAAATTCTGTATGATTGCATTATTGTGAACTAAACATTATGTAACCCCATGGAACTAATAATTAGAATATATGTTACCAGAAAATATAATGAGAGTAGAATGGAAAGCTGATGATTGATCTGTGCAGAACTGTTTATAAAAGTGTTTGTAAATCTTTGCAAATAAGTGGAAATGAGTGCACATCTTGCTGTTTCTGACTAGCAGAGTTATTATATATGTATGACAGTTTTTGAAAGGGAAAGCCAAGGATATTTATATTTCTACAAGGAAAGCTAAAAGATGCATCATGGGACAGTATACCATAGTGAAATCTCATGGAAAATATGAATATTGGTGTTATTGCATATATGTCTGTTTTTACAAAATATAAATACAAATATTCTAGAGAGAAGGAAACAGAATAGCAGCTATGTATGGCAGGGGAAGCATAGATGGATTGAGAGGTGAGAAATTGAAAGGTGATGAGACTTGTTTGTTTGGTTAGTTTTTGCTTTTTAGTATTATTATTATTATTACTGGAATAATGAAAATGCTCTAAAAGTGATTGGAGTGATGAATGCACAACTATGTGATTATAATGAATACCATTGATAGTATACATTGGATGGATTTATGATTTAATAATATGTATCAACAAAATTGATTGGTAAAAAAAATTCCAGTATTTAATGTTTACCTCCAAGAAGCAAAATTTGCCTTTGTTTCTTAGACCAGTCCCCCCAAAATTTTATTAATCTTAACATATACCTATAGAGCTATAATCATGTGCCTAAGAAGTGTTAATGATGAGTTTCATGTTAATAATTTTGTTTCCAGGCAAAACACCAGTTTTGAGTCACTGACAGCTAGTAGTTGTGCTGTTTGTGTGTGTGTCTGTGTCTAATTGGTAGAGTTGTGAGTGTTTGTGTTAGATAGTGTGCTGAGAATCTGATAATAGAAACCCAGATTGTTTGGTGGCAGGGACATTTCTGGAGTGACAAACCTGATTTCGTTAGGATTTCCAACAATGGCATTGCACTAGGGGTACTGCCACAAAGAAGTTGGGAGGTAATATTTTAAAATCAAATTCCCTCCAATTCACAGCCTATTCTTTTCCCTTGTTTTACAACATTCTTGCATTCTATTTTCCCCATTTACTTGTAATGTGCCTAAGGGAAAATAATTAATTTCACGTTCTCATTCTTAAATTTCCATCTTTAACATTATAATTTTATTTCATATTTATTTTCATGTGATATACATTGATATTGTTAGTTAAGATGAAATAAGTATTGATTCAACATATAACTGAATAGTATATATTTTCAAAATCTTCTGCTTTGAGAGATATTATTGGATTGAAATGTATATTAAAGAGTGGTGTTTTACCATTTATTGTAGTAAAGATATCTTGAAATATGTATGTTCATGATATTTAGAATTATTCACAAATTTAAAATTTATTTGTATGCATCAATTGAAGTTACATGTCAGCTAATTATATGAGATTTCTCTCAGGTCAGTATGTACTTTATGTTATGTGTGTTTATTTGAAAAAAAAAAATTTAAACACCCAGTATAGGGAGAATGGCAAAAGATAATTTCACTATTCACTCTATTTACTTTCATTCTTGCACACATTTTACTTTATTTATATCAAATTTTCTTTTTTATGGATTTTATGAGGATGAGCCTACACGTTGTACGTAGGAGAAGGAATGTGGGGAGCAGGGCAATGCCATGTATAAAATGAGGTAATCTGGGTGTTTACAGTGGTAAAAAAGGGAAGGCATAAACCCTATAGGAAAAAAATGGAAAATTATGATGGCAACATGATCAAAATACTTCTTTACAATAATTTATTCAGGCCCAATTCATAAAACATAAAATTAAACATTCTAAAGTGAAAAATCATTATTTTTAGTACAGTCACAATATTGTGCAACTGCTAATTCTATCCAATTCCAAAATACTAACCATCAATTAAAGTTTAAATTTCCTTACTACTTAGGCATTTCCCCCTTTCTTCAAATGCCTCAATACTAAGCTTGCAATAATATATTTTTTCTTTATGATTTTGCCTATCATCTAACATTTAGATTAATTAAATCATATCATATTTGACCTTTGTTTTCTGGTTTCTTTTACCGAGCATTATATTTGGAGCTTCATTCACACTGTAACATGTGTCAGTATTTCATTATTTTTTATGGCTGAACACCCTAATTTATGATTATTCCCTAATTTATTTATTTATTCATTGATGGACATTTGGTTATGTCTTCCTTTTGACTATTGTCAATAGTGCTGCCATGAGTATAAATATATATTTACTTGTTTGAGTACCTCTTTTCAATTATTTGGTTTATACACATAGGCCTGGGTTTGTGAAGTCATGTTTTAATTCTGTTTAACTGTTCTGAGGAACCACCAAATTCTTTACCATATTTTCTCAAACTTTTTAATTAGTATTCCTTATAGAACATATCTTCTATTAACGAATGTCATCTTTTTTTCTGGAATTGTCTTAATTTGTCTTTCATTATTGAAGAATTATTTTGTCAGATATAGAATTCTTGTCTGGCAACCTTGTTTGATTGTTTGTATTCATTAGTATTTTAAATATGTTATTCTGCTGCCTGCTGGTCTCCATTGTTTCTGATGAGCTACTATATTTATTTGGGATCTTTTTTATGTGGTGAGTTTCTCTTCTTTTGCTACTTTCAATATTCTCTCTTTGTCATTGTCTTTCAAAAGTTTTATTAAAATGTGTCTTGGAATTAATCTCTTTGAATTTATCCTACTTAGAGTTTGTTGAGCTTCATAGATATATAGATTCATGACTTTCTACCATTTGGGAAGTTGTGACCATTATTTTTTCCAATAAACTTTTCACCTATTTCTATTATCTGGTACTGGAAATCCCACAATGAATATGTTGATACAGTTGATCCTTTCAAAAATGTCCCTTATGATCTGTTCCCTTTTTCCACTCCTTTTTTAATTTCACAGATAAGATAGGATAATGTCAATTGTTCTATTTTCAAGTTCACTGTTTAATTCTTCTGCCAGCTCAAATCTGCTACTGAATCTGTCTAGATACTATTTCATTTAGTTATTGTACTTTACAGATTGAGAATTTCAATTTGGTTCATTGTAAAAATTTTAATTTTATTGATGTACTTATTTTGTTACTGTATCATTTTCTTGGATTCCTTTAATTCCATGTTTATGGTTTCTTTCAACATTTTCAGCATAATGAAGACAATTGATTGAAAGTCTTTTTCTAGTAATTCCAATGCCTGTGCTTCCTCAGGGATGGTTTCTGTCAATTTATTTTCCCCTTTGCATGGGCAATAATTCACTGATTCTTTGTATGCTTTGTGATTTTTTTATTTAAAAAGCTGATCATTTTAATGTATCAGTAGAGTAACTCTGAAAATGAAACTCTTCTCATTTCCCACGATATATTATTCTTGATAGTGAAAGTCTCCAATCATCTTTTTTTGTGTGAATTTTCCAAACAGTATTTTGAAGACTTTATTCACTGTTGTGTGTAGTCCCTTTATTTTCAATCCTTAAACTGTATTTATAAAAATGAAAATGAAAGTGAAGGGAAAAGGTAAGAAAAAAAGTTAAAAGAAACACCTCTCAAGGATTTGCAGATTGTCTCCATGCTGAAGTATGCCTTTAACACATAACCAAACCATTCCCAATTCTAGCTGAATCTTAACTTGTTGCTTGCAGTGACCCTCAAAATCAGAGCTTGAAAGCACAGGAAATTTTCAGATCTTTTCTGAGCATAAAATCTGTCCTGGTTATACATGTAGATTTGAAAATTTCCTAGTATACATGAACACATTTTGATTCTCTAATTTGCCAAAGAATCTTTCTCTTCAGCTTTCTTTCCCAGAGATTTAGACTGCATGTTAGGAAGCCTCAACAATAATATTTTGCCACTGGTGGCTGCAGATTCTATGCTTATTATCTCACAATGGTTTGGAACAAAATCAACTCCTTTCTAGCTTGAGTGGATTCTGAGGAGAAAGAGAAAGTCTCATTTAATTGATATTACTATGGTCAATATTTCTCTCATATTTTATAAATGGGAAAATAATAATTTCATTCATTTAAAAAATATTAGACATGTTATAACTTTATGTATTTCTGATAGTTATGTAAGTTACCAGACTCCATTTTGCAAGATTCTTTAGGAACAGGATCAGAAAATCTATATAACATGAACAAAATTTACAGTAGAAATATTTAAATTCTGCTCTGTTTGGCATGATGGCTTATTTTTTATCACCATGGTAAACTGACTTACACATACAATTTCTTTTCTTCTGCCATGGTGAAAATCATCATTTCCAGATTATAATCATCAATTTACCAGGGACTCTAATTGACTAGAATGATATGCACAACCCTATAACCATCCCATCATGAACATAGACTGAGCCAAAATAGACCTGAGTTGCATGAAGGCATTTTGTTTTTGGGAAGCAGCCTAAGGTATCCTCATGGATGAATTTGCTCATGTCAGTGTTAGTATTAAATGAGATTAGGCAAGTACTACAGACATGGCATCCCAGTCATAGTAACAAATATATGAATTTTACCTACTATTATTTTTTCTATTATTTATTGATTTTTTGTTTGTTTTTATTACTGGCATAAAGGAATTCTGATTCAGTATAATTATATGTACTTATGAGCAGGACTAAATACCTAATTTTTGTTTCCCAAAGAAAAATGAAAAGATGGACCCCTTGTTTAAAAAATAGGTAAAAATAATATTCCTGATACTATTTTATAAAGTGGTTGTCTTTTTCCATGGTCTCTGACTAAAGTTGTCAGAAAGTTTTATTTCTTGTTTAGTGCTTGTATAAAAATATAAAATAAAATTGTTAGTATTTATTTTCCTGTTAATATTCTGTAGCATTATCTTTAAATGCCACTATAGAACATCCAGTTTATACAAATTCAAGTAACTTATGATTCATTTTTCACAGCTCATACATGGATATGCTTTTTTTTCCAGAGTGGTAAATGTGCACAAAACTAATTAAATTGGCTTTTATTTCATTTATTATTCTGCACACATAACTTTAGAAATCTATTCTACAATCTTTACTTTACTGATGATTATGTAAGGGCAAAAAAGAAAGTATTGGCTCTCCTCTCTTTCCATTTTCTTCTAGGTCATAATATTTCAGTGGGGCTCCAAAATAATTATATAACTCTGTCAAATTTGAAGACTTTCCTGGCTCTATTCAAAGAGACAGAGAGATGGCAGAGTTAGAAGGACTCAATTGGCTTTGCTTACTTTGAAGATGGAGAAATTAAGAAATGATCCATACGATGTGGCCATTAGTTGCTGAAAAATGCAACAAAACCAATTCCACTAGAACCACCAGACAAGAACCTTGCCAATCCCACTACTTCATTTTATCTTAGTGAAACCGCTGCCAGATTTTGACGTACAGAAATGTAAATAGAGAAGTTCCAGGAAGATGGCATTGAAGTAGGTCTACAGGGCTCAACTCTAACTAAAACAATGGGGAAGGGCCAAAAGCTTTCTGAGGGAGCTGCCTTGGGGATCTCCAGACCAGGAGAGTGCTGCACATCATCCATGAGGGAGAGGGACAGAGAGACAAAAATGTCAAATGAAAAACATGAGTTATTCAACTCTGTGGATGAGAATGGCGCATAAACCAGACACTCAAGGAAACTAAAACCCCTAACTCACTGCAGCCAACTGAGAGGGCAAAATACATTCTCCCTGGGAGGAGGAGGTGTCTGGCAGAGGGTAGAGAGTGGCTTCACTTTAGTAAGTTTGGCCAACTAAGCCTCCTTTGAATCTCAAAAAGACTCCAGCCAGCACTGAAGCAGGCTCATTGAGAGGAGAATGGGACCTGATCAGGGAAGCTTTACCACCCAGCCACCCTGGGAGAGACAGGAAATAGGTCAATGAGAATGTAGGTAGAGAGAGGCACATAAACATCCTGGAGAGAAGTAAGCCAGTAAACTGCTAGAAGTCCAACTTGCCTAAGGAAAAGGTGGACAGTAGAGTCAAATAAGGCTTCAGAAGCCTACCTAATCTGTGGAGTGGGTGTATCTCAATGTAGGAATGCCTGCCTTTCATACATCAGGTACCTAGATCAATTCCCAGCACACCCTAAGAGAAGGGATCCAGAAAGTGATCCAACAAGTTGTCAGGCACCCAGGTGGCACCTTATGATAGAGAACTTACAGAATGAGATTTTTTTGGTTTGCATTTTTCGATCTCTTTCTTTTTATTTTTTAACATTTTTTATATTTTTATATGTTTTATTATTTATTTCATTTGCTAAATCTGGTTACTACTCCTGTGGAAGACAGGGTACAGGGTGAATGAATGCTGAGAAATGACAGCCCAAGATGGTTTCTAGAGGCCTAAAAGGGAAGCCTGTTTTACCTGGATAGTTTTTTATTGGTTTGATTTTTGTTTCTTGGTTTCTCTATTTCTTTGTTTCTTTTTTCTTTTCCTTCTTTTTCTTCATAGTTTCTTTATTTATTTTATTTCTTTCAATTAGCCTTCTTCCACTGCTTTTCTTTCATTCCACTTTTCCTGTTTGGGCTTCTGTCTTTTCTCATGTTTCATTTCATTAATTTTATACTGTTTTCATTTTTTTTCTTGTTTCTTCTTTATTCTTATTCCTTTGTATTTTTTAATTATTTTTCACTTTTCTTATTTATTTTCTTGGCTCTTCTATGATTCCATTACTAATTTTTAAAAATTATTATTATTATTCTTTCTTTTTCTTGCTTTCCTTTTGTACTGTTTTAATATTTTTTCAAGGGAACACAGACAACTACAAGAATATAAAATAAAAGTAACCAATTGTCAAAAAGGAAACTTACCAACAGTAAAAACTTACCAGCCATACTAAGAAACAGGAAGACATCTCCCAGTATAATGAAAAAGCTAAAAAACAGGAGAAGATGCAGAATGTGGAAAAACTCATGAAGAAGGTCTAGACAATTATCGTGGATCAATTTATTGAAGCGGAGGTAGAAATAAAGGATATTAGGAAGGCACTAGGGGAAATATTGAAGAAATCATAAACATACATAAAAAATGATATGATGGTGATGAATGGCACAATGTGAGAAATCAAAACTAAACTGCAAGCACGTAACAGTAGATTTGAACAAGCAGAGGAAAGAATTAGTGACATCTTAGATATTACATCTGAAGACAGACAGATAGTAGAACAGATAAATAAAAAGATAGAAAAAATTCAATAGGGACTCAGGGAATTGAATGAAAACACAAAAGGCACAAACATATGCATTATGGACATCCCAGAGGGAGAAGAGAGGGAAAAGGGAGAAGAAAGAGTGTTGGAGGAAATAATGATTGAAAATTTCCCAACTTTTTTGAGGGACATGATCATACATGTCCAGGAAGTTCAGTATGAGCCAAACAGTAGAAATCCTGACAGATCTACCCCAAGTAATATACTCCTCAGATTGTCAAATGCTCAAGACAAAGTGAGAATAATGAAAGCATCAAGTTAAAAAAGATCCATCACATACAAGGGAAACTCTATAAGAATTAATGCAGATTTCTCATCTGAAACTATGGAGACAAGAAGTCAGTGATATGACATAGTTAAAGTGCTAAAAGAAAAAAAAAAAAACATAAGCAAGAATTGTGTATCCAGTAAACATGGCATTCAAAATTAGGGAGAATTCAAAATATTGACAAGTAAACAGAAATTATGTTTGTCAGCAAGAAACATGACTTTAAGAAATACTAAAGGAGTTCAGGTTGAAAGGAAAAAAACACAGAGAAAGAGAGGTTTGGAGGAGAGTATAGAAAGGAAGATTATTAGTAAGAATAAGTAAGAAGATAAAAAGAAAAATAAAAGCAAAATATGACGTATATAAACCTAGATAAAATATGGCTAATTTAAGTAGTGTCTTGATAGTAATATCATTGAATGATAATGGATTAGTCTCCAATCAAGAGACACAAACTGGAAGAATGAATGAGGAAATAGACCCATCTATATGATATATACAAGAAACTTACCTTAGACCCAAGCATGCCTGAATGTTGCAAGTGAATGATTGGAAAATGATTTTACATGAAAACAACTGGAAAAGGATGAGAATAGCTATACTATTATCAGAGAAAGTAGACTTCAAACACAAAACTATTGTAAGAGACAGAGAAGGACACTATATATTAATAAAAGAGGTAATCTATCAAAAAGAAATAACAATCATGAACATTTATGCACCAAACCAGGGTGCCCCAAAATACCTGAGGCAAACATTGGAAAAAGTAAGTGGAGAAATGGATGTCTCTACAAATAAAGTGGGGGACTGTAATACACCATTATTAGTATTAAACAGAACATCTCAAAAGAGGGTTAATAAAGAAATGGAGACTTAGAATAATACATTAGAGGATCTAGATCTTATAGACATATGCAGAGTATTACACCCAAATACAGTGAGACACAAATTCTTCTCTAGAGCACATGGATTTTTCACCAGGATAGACCACATGCTAGGTCACAGTCCAATACTCAACATGTTAAGAAAGATTGAAATTATACCAATTAATTTCTCTGACCACAATCGAATGAAGCTAGAATTAAGTAAGAGACAGAGAACCAGATTAGGCACAAAGATATGGAAGTTAAGCAACATAGTCTTTGACAATCAATGGGTCATAGAGGAAACTGCAAAGAAATTAGTAACTACCTTGAAGCAAATGGATATGAGAACACAATGTATCAAAACCTATAGGATGCAGCAAAAACATTGTGGAGAGGGAAATTTATAACCAT
>JAQZBX010057545.1:0-17936 GCA_029593785.1 Cabassous unicinctus
ACTGTTGGTGGGAATGCAGAATGGTACAGCCACTATGGAGGACTGTTTGGCAGTTCCTAAAGAAGTTGAATATAGACTTGCCACGTGACCCTGCAATACCACTACTGGGTATATACCCAGAAGAACTGAGAGCAGTGACATGAACAGACATCTGCACACCGATGTTCATAGCAACATTATTCACCATTGCCAAAAGTTGTAAACAACCCAGGTGTCCATCAGCAGATGAAAAACTGTGGTCTATTCACACAATGGAATATTATGCAGCTATAAGAAGAAATGAAGTCGTAAAGCATATGACAACATGGATGAACCTGGAGGACATTATGTTGAGCAAAGCAAGCCAGACACAAAAGGACAAATACTGTATGATTGCACCAGTGTGAACTAAATATATTGTGTAATCTTATGGAGTTAATAAGTTGAATCTGGGTCACCAGAAAATAGAATGAATTTAGAGAATGGAAAGCTGAGGGCTAACTAGTGCCGAATTGGTAAAAAGGATGTGTGCTAATCTTTGGAAATGACTAGAAAATGTGAAAGCATATCATACTGTTGATAACTAGCAATGCTATTATATGGGTATGACAGTGGTTGAAAGGGAAAGTCTAAGATGATGTAAATTACTAAAAGGAAAGCTAAAAAATATAACATGGCACTAGCATAGTAAAACCTCATGTGAAATATGAATGGGTAATATTACATATATAAGACAGTTTTTTCTTTGAAACTGAACAAATGTATGTTAATGTTACAAGATATGAATATCAGACCAAAAAAAAACATTATGCTAAGTGATAGAAACCAGACACAAAGTACTTCATATTGTATGATTCCATTTATTTGACATGTAAATAAAAATCAATTTATAAAGAAAAAAAAGAACTTTATCATGAAAGTAAAAAGAACCTACACAATGAGAGAAAATATTTGGAAAGCATATATCCAATAAGGGCTTAATATCCAGAATATATAAAGAAATCCTTCAACTCAACAACAAAAATACAAAAAACCCTATTTAAAAATGGGCAAAAGACTTGAATAGACATTTCTCCAAAGAAAATATACCAAAGGACAAAAAGCACATGAAAGATGCTCAACATCATTAGCTATTAGGGAAATACAAATCAAAACCACAATAAAATATCATTTCACACCCACTAGAATGGCTACTGTTCATAAAATGGAGAAGTACAAGTGTTGGAGAGGTTGTGGAGAAATAGAAACACTCATTCATTGTTGGTGGGAATGTAAAATGGTACAGCCTGTGTGTAAGACAGTTTGTGATTTCTCAGAAAGCTAAGTATAGAACTGCCTGCCATATGCCTGGTAATCTCATTGCTGGGTTTATACCCAAAAGAACTGAAAGCAGGGACTTGAACTGATATTTGCACACTGATGTTCAAGCAGCATTATTCACAATTACCAAAAGATGGAAGCAACCTTAGTTCTCTAGAGCAGTTATTCTTGCTCTAATGAAGAATTATACAGGAAAACACTTTAGCAGTTCCTCAAAAAGTATCGAATTACCATATGATCTGGCAATTCCATTTCTAGGTATATACCCCAAAAGAAGTCAAAGCGGGACTCAGCAGCTATCTGTACACCAGTGTTCATAGCAGCAATATCCACAATAGCCAAAAGGTGGAAGCAACCCAAGAGTCTATCAATCAATGAATAGATAAACAAAATCTGGTATATACATACAGAATATTTTTCTTTTGTAAAAAGGAATAAAATTCTGATATATGCAAAAACGTGAATGAACCTTGAAGACATCATGTTGAGTGAATTAAGCCAGACACAAAGGACAAGTATTGTATGACCTCACTGATATGAAATAATTAGAATAACCAAACTCATAGAGTCAGAAACTAGAATACAGGTTACCATGGGTCTGGGTGGGGGTAGGGAATGAGGAGTTACTGCTTAAATTGTACTGAGCTCTATTTGGGTTGATGGAAAAGTTTTGGTACTTGATGGTGGTGATGGTAGCACAGTATTGCGATTATAATTAATGGCACTGAATTATATATCTGAATGTGTTTACAAGGGGAAATTTTAGGTTGTATATATGTTACTAGAATAAAAATTAAAAAAAAAACCAACAACATAGGACTATATGACACAACCAGTGAACCTTAATGTAAACTATGGACTAAAATTAATAGTACTATTATAAAAATGTTCTTTCGTCAATTGTAACAAATGTACCACACTAATCCAAGGTGTTAATAATGGGTGGTATATGGGAACTCTGTATTTTATGTATGATTTTTCTGTAAACCTACAACTTCTCTAGTAAAAAATAAAAAGAAATTCAAAACCCTGAGCCTCATCCCAGGCCTACTGAATCAGAATCTGGATTTTATCAGTATCCCCAGGTGATTTATTTGTACATCCAAGTCTGCTGGATGTTGGTTAGGGGATTGCCAGAGATTCAGTGAAGGGGAGAGTGGTGTGTCATGTGGCTAGAGTAAGGGGCAAGGCAAAATACTTGATCTTTAGCTTAACTCCAGAGAAGAGCTACTGAAGGTTTTGAGCAGAGACGTGACAGTATCCTGTCTTTTAGACAGGAACTCTGATACAGAGGATAGATTGGATTGAGGTAGTTAGGGCTTTGTTCCCTTAGAAATGCAGGATATAGTGGCCTGGGAGTGAACTCTGGGGTTGAGCAGGTTTACCAGTGTTGTGTGGTATGTGTGTGTGTATTTTTAGGAGGTACTGAGGATTGAACCCAAGATCTTGTACATGGGAAGCAGGTGCTCAACCACTTGAGCTGCATCCACTCCCCTGTATTTTTTATTACAGTGTCCTAATATCTGCTTGGTTTCTTACAAACTGAGTGTCTTTAAATTAAGACATAGTTATTTAACTTTCCTAAGCCTTTCTTTCCTTCTCTGTCCCAGGCATAGCACCATCTTTTTATGCCTCAATTACAGTGTCAATGAAGAATGAATATCCAGAAATAGAACGTCCTTTTGTTATATTAGGAATTCGAATGGACTCAGAAATGCTACAATTGCCTGGCTCTACACCTACCCCTCTCTCTGGCCTGGATTCCAGAACGCAGATACCCCAACAAAGTACTGGGACTGCGGATTCAGCATCTAGAGAATTCAAGTCAATGACCCAGCTAATCTGCAACCTTCCCTGGGAGGCAGCGCCTCCGTGCAGGTTCTCATTTCCTGCCTGCCTGCCTCTGCACAGGCCTTTTACCCTCACCCGGAATGCAGGTGTGCCTGCGTTTATTTATTCCTCATATGTTTGGGGCCTTGTACTCAGTGCTTTGGGGAACTTGCAGATGAATGAGAAACAGACACCCTCGTCTGTCAAGATCAAATCCTTCCTGTTCTTTATGCTGGTCTCATGCTCGCCCCTCTGTGGCACCTCTCCCGCCCACCTCACTGCGCTGAGCTCAGATGTCCAGGGGGATGCCACTGCCCAGTGATAGCACGGAGCTCAGAGTGCCTGATGGGGGACCGTCGCCAGAAGAGAATGAGCCAGCAGGCCTTGGTGGGGCCGGGTCCCTTCCCAGGGGTCCTGTGCTATGAGTTGGGACAGAGCTGGGCCAGTCAGGAAGGGCCCGAGGGGCCATTCCGCTGAGGGAAAGGCTGAGGCGCCCAGGCCCTCCTCCCCTCCCTGGCGGCGCGCCGCCGCATCTGGCCACACGGGGTCAGTGTCCCTTCACGCTTGGGGTGGTGTAGCAGGACCTGGGCAGCCTGGACCCCACGGCTCTCTGCAGATTCTTTCTCCTGCTGGGGCTAATGGTGAAAAACAAACAAAAAACCTCCCTGAGGCCGGGAACAGGTGGCCCCTTAGGCCGTAGGGACCAAATGGTCAGGGTGAGGCTGGGGAGCAGCACTTCATGTCCGCCATTACCTTATTTCTCGAAGAGCAGTCGCGGGGGTCCTGCGCACGCCACGCTCGCCGGCCGCGGCCGGCGGGGCTCTCTGACAAATTAAAAAGCAGGAAGCCTCATTGGGACTGAGCGTGATTAGGTGAGAAGGTCTGCCAGAACTGGGAAGAATTCTGAATTTTGAAAGTTTAGAAAGATGGACTGTCATGCCCCTCCGAAACATCCGGGCTTCCACTCAGCCTCTACCAATCCTGTTGGTTTGTGTTTTCTGTGTGTATGGCTTTTAAAAATTATTTTATTAGAGAAGTTGTAGGTTTATAGAAAAATCCTGCAGAAAATACACAATTCCCATATACCGCACCTCCCCCCAGTTTTCCCTATTAACGTTTTGCCTTATGTAGTACCTTTGTTACAACTGATGAAACAATATTCTTCTTATACTACTAACTACAGTCCACAGTTTATATCAGGGTTCACTGTGTTGTACAGTTCTTTTTTTTTTTTTTAATTTTCATTCTAGTAACTTATACAACCTATAATTTCCCCTTTTAACCACATTCAAATATACAATTCAGTGGTGATAATTACTTTCGCAATGTTGTTCTATCATCACCCCCATCCACTACTAAAAGTTTTCCATGACCTCAAACAGAAACTCTGTATCAATTAAGCATTAAGTCCCCATTCCCTACCCCCACCCCAGCCCCTGGTAACCTGTATTCTAGTTTCTGACTATGAATTTGCTTATTCTAATTACTTCATATCAGTGAGATCATATAATATCTGCTGGTCTGTTTTGAATGAGGAGGTGAGAGTCAGCCTCAGGGAGTGCTGGTTATCAGGGCCTCAAACCAGGCCATGGGCTTTGCTGGGGGAAAAGCCCCCAAGGCTCTAGTTCAGCAAATACAGGTCTTACTAGCTCATGCAGTCTAAGGGGTTTCTCAGCCTCAAACTGGCCCCTAGGGGCTGAGGAGGGAGGGGACGGGAACTCAGGGGTGGGGGTAGGGGGGTGATTAGGGACTCCAGAGAGCTCTGAGGGCCAGAACCCACTCCTGGGGCAGATGTGGGTTTTGTGGGGCCTGAAGTTTATACAATTTGTGGATCTCTTCAAGAAAAACAGTATAAAATTACAAATAATAAGGACATAAAAGTGACTATTTTGAGTAAGAAAATAAATCACATCAAATTACAAATGTTTTAAATGCTGATGTATACCACAAACATCACAAAATCCAGAAAAATATCATATTTTTATTCATTTCTTGACACATCTCTATAACATTTCCCCCTGTGTTTTTGGCTGCATACTCTTTGATGAACAATTAATATGCCAATAATTTTATAGTATTATTTCTATAGAAAGAACAGAAAGATAATTCAGTCTTTCCTCTAGCATGGTTGATCAGTTGCGACAGGTTATGCTTACAAACTCAAAGTTTTGCTACCTACTAGTTTACAAATACCCCCAAAAGAGAAAAAAATGTATGGTGTGCTTATTCAGTATATTCTTTTATTAGCAATTTTATTGAGATATATTCATATACCATACAATCCAACCAAATTGTACATTCAATGGGTTTTGGTATAATCACAGAGTTGTGCATTCTATTTAGTATATTCTTGACAGAAGAGAACATCCTGGCAGAAGAGAAATTTGGGCATCAATAAGAACAAAATCCTCCATTTACAATTTTACTTTAATGATGCCCAAAAGAATTTCCACAGACTAGCTTCTGACTCCATACATTTCCCACCATGCTTCTCTTACATTCCCACCTACTGCTGGTACCAAGTGTTGCAATATGACCTTTGGTTATGAGTCAGTACAGTGGGCAGTAGGAATACTCCTGGAAGCCATTCCTACACAAGGGGGGCTAGGAATCACTTAGCCACACAAGGAATATGCAAACCACATATTTAAATATACCCTCAACTCAATTTCCTCTTAGTCAGATACAAAAGTGCCCACAGCCACTCCAGACACCACTGAATATGAAAAGAAGTGCGACAGAGGGATGTAGATTGGGAAGAAACCATAGACCTATTGATTGTGATTAATGTTTCAACTTTTTCAAATTTTACAAAACATAGGACCGTGTAAACCCATTGCTAAGACCCCTCCCAGGAACTTCGCTGGGGTCCTTGCAAGTGAGGAGTCCTGAAGCTTAAGCTTCATCAGCTTTGTGCCTGGAGCCCACCACTCCCTTCCTCCCTTTCTCCCTCCTCCAGGGACTGGCCGGGCTTCACTGCTCTCCACTGCCACCTCACGCTGCTTCTGATGGAGGAAATTCTTCCCCTTCCAGATGGAAGCCAGAGCTGGAATCTGTCCCTGGCCTCTCTGAGCCTGCCCTTCGCTCCAGTGAACATACAGCCCTTCCTAGGCTTTCCAGATTCAATAGAGAGAAGCAACAGAGAGGGAATAAAACAGACTTTTCTAACATGCTTTTACCTTGTTCTCTCCACTTGTGTGCCATAGAGAGACAAAGTCACAGCCAGTATTGATCATGTGCCTTCAGCTGTGATCAAAGGGCTGAAGGGAGTCCTCAGAGTTCAGAGGAAAACAGATCTGGGATCTCCTGGGCCTCTCATCCCTGGAGTCGGGGTGGAAGCTGGTGGCTGAGGCTGTTCCCTGCTACCTCTCCCCTTTGGCCCACCCTGGGTTGAACTTTGCATGAGACAAGGTCTCCTAAAGGCAGAGATTGGCTTATTTATCTACACGTCCCCCACACCTAGCATAGTTGTTTTTTTCTTCTTCACACTTTTATTTTTTTAAGATTATTTATTTCTCCCCTCCCCTCCCTTGTTGTTTTGCACTCGTTGTCTGCTCTCTGTGTGTTCTTCTGTGTCTGCTTTAGGCGGGACCTTCTGGAATGGAGAGAGGTGCTCAATCTCTTGCGCCACCTCAGCTTTCGCTGCATCTCTTATTGTCTCTCTTCTGTGTCTCCTTTTTTTGTTGTCGTTGTTGCATCATCTTGCCGCAACGGCACTCCACGTGGGCCAGCTCTCCACTCAGGCCAGCTTGCTGCGTGGGCCAGCTTGCCTTCACCAGGAGGCCCTGGGAAGCGAACCCTGGACCTCCTATATGGTAGATGGGAGCCCAATCACTTGAGCCACATCCGCTTCCCTAGCATAGTTCTTGGTACATAGTTGGTGCTCAATGAGAGAGTGGCTGGGGGAATAAAGGGCTGAGTTGTATCTGGGGGCTGTGGGAGTGTGAGGGCCAGGGGACAACCAGGCAACCAGGTCCAAACCCTCTGCCCCCTCCCACCCTGCACATTCTTATTTACCATACCATTTTGTTTAACAAGATCCTTCCATTAGCAGTCAGGCAAAGGCCAATCCAGCCTAGTGTTTCCATGCAGTAATTTCTTCAGAGCATTTCTTGGTAAATCAATATGTTTTTAAAATCCCGAATCATCAGAAAAAAAATCAATCAGGAAAATAGGGAAGAGTATTATAATTCTCCTGTGAGAATTAAAGCTTAACAATCAACAGAGATGTTACTGGTTTTAAGGAATCCACTGATGTCAGGTCAAATCGAAATCAGGAGCAGGGAAATGCTGAAAATTCCAAGCTGAAGGTTAAGGTGGACATTTTGGGGAACAGGGAGAGGAGCTCATAGGAGAGATGTGGTCACCATCTAATCTGCCTTGCTACTACTGGTAGCCATGTCATAAGTGTGGCCCTATCTGATGCTAACTGTGAGTTACTGTTGCAAAAAAAGTATTAATGGGGAAGCGGGAGTGGCTCAGTCGATAGAGCCCCCATTTACCATATGGGAGGCCCTGGGTTCGCTTCCCGGGGCCTCCTTGTGAGGGCAGGCCGGCCCGCGCAGCCTAGTGGGCTGATGCAGCAAGCCCTCACAACAGGAAGCGGGTGTGGCTCAACCGATAGAGACCCCGTTTACCATGTGTGAGGCCCCGGGTTCACTTCCCGGGGCCTCCTTGTGAGGGCAGGTCAGCCCGCGCGGTGCGAGGGGCTGATGCAGCAGGACCTCACAGCGAGGGGAAGATAAGCAGACACGGAGAAGACACACAGCGAATGGACACAGCAAGCACAAGCAGCAAGGGGGGATAAATAAATAAATAAATCTTTGAAAAAAAAAAAAGTATTAATGTGTTTATATGTTTACTATTCTTTTTAGAAATGTTATGGGTGGTGTTCCCAAGAAATAAGTTTTGAAAGCAAAAATAAGTCCTTGCTGGGGATTCAATCATGCCCTCTACAAAAGGCATGCTCAGGTCCCAACCCCTGGTCCTGTGGGTGTGAACTCATCTGCAAACAGGACCTTTGAAAATGTTATTTAAGGTGTGCCCAAACTGAATGAGGGTGGGCCTTAATCCAATGTGGTGGAAGTCTTTATAAGCAAAGGAAATTGGCCTTGGAAAGAAAAGCCAGCCAGAGGCTGGAAGTCGACAGAGTCCAGAAGAGAAAGAAGACACTGCCATGTGCATTTGCCATGTGATGGAAAAGCCAAGGAACCCCAAAAATTGCCAGCCAGCCAGAAGATACAGACTGGGGGAGGAAGCATGCCTTCTAGCCTCTGAAAACCATGAGCTAATAAATTCTTGTAATTAAGCCAACCCATTGTCTGGTATTTGTTTTAGAAGCCAGGAAACGAAAATAGTCCCTAAATTGGCAATTTCAGCACATGATTCTTCATAGTGCAGTTAACCTAGCTAGGAGATCTAAATGTTATGTTATCCAAAAACTACCCTATAATATTCATTACAGGCAAAGTTTTTTGTTTGTTTATTTGGTAAAAACCACTAAACAATAACTTCTTATATGGTAAGCAATTCTTTGGAAGATATCCATAATAATGAGTAAAGAGGATGAAGAATGTTGGAAGTATTTTAAGAACAGTTTATGATTTGGAGAATTCCCAAGAATTCCGAAGAATTCTGATTTCTTGTTCTCGAACTCCAAAGATAAATATTGGTCAGAAATTTGGAAACACTATTCCAGCCTCGATAAGGATCCCATTCTGAATTAGAGGACCAATTAGGAACTGATTATGGGTTTGGACACTGGGTGGGGAATGATCAAGTTCACATCAACATCTGGTAGATCTTGTTCCAAGTAGAAACTTCGGGCCTGGACTCATATTTGCATTTAGGTCAGTGGGTTAAAAATGACTGAATTAAGGAACTGAGACTCAGAAGGGATTGCAGGGGTCGTCTTATGACCTTGCACTGGTACAGCGCCCGTGATAGATGGCCACCCAGGCACCGTTTCTTTACCCCTGGCCCCCAGGTTCCCCACTGCCCCACTCCTGAGGAGGGGAGAGCTCACCTCCTCCCAGGACAATCAGTTTCTTTGGTCCGACTGGCTGTGCCCAAAGGAGCTTCAGAAGGTTGCATGGGGTACTTTACCTTGGCTTCTCCTGTGGAAAGAGCTCTGGGTCTGAGCTAAAAACTCAGATTTGATTTCTGGATCTGTTGACCAGAAGCCTTAGCTCCCTGGTTCTAAGTGGTCTGTTTACATGAGTAAACAGGTTGTGAAGCCAGGGGCAGTGTTTTATTTTGAAGCCCACGAACTCTGCTCAAAACCTGGCAAATAGTAGCCCTAAAATAAATAAATAAATAAAGTGTAGTTAGGAAGGCTCTTGAGAAGGAGCTGGAGACTGAGACAGGCCAAATCTCAAGTCTTCACAAAAGAAAAATGAGAACTTTTGGTTAAACATGATGGACTGAAAACATATGTACATCTCTACTTCCTCCCCAAACTCCATTTAAGCAGTTTTATTAAGAAATAAAAAAGGTGTAAACTCAGAAGGATAAATGATGTCAACAACTGATTAGAAGATGGAGTGGAATAAATAGAAACCGACTTGTCTGAGCCAAGGAGGCTGAAGCTAAGCAGAGCCCTGGAAGCACTGGTGTCCTCAAAGGAGGGAAAGAGATGGGACCAGAGAAAGGAGGAACAGTTGGAAGTCCATATAAAGAGCGGTGGCTGCCCACATCTCTTCCCCTTACCTCTTCTAGTTCATTCTCAGGAGAAAAAGACCAGATAGACCTGGAGGCCAGGTCGCCAGGCAGGGCGGAAGGCAGAGAGAGACACGCACGGAAGGCAAGGCAATTGAGTGCAAGTCGGGCATCCTCCTCCACTGGGCTCCGAGCAGCGGCGCTGATAACTTTCAGGTGGGAGATTGGTAGACTCTTCCTCAGAAAAGCTGACTAGCCTAAG
This sequence comes from Cabassous unicinctus, assembly GCA_029593785.1. Taxonomy (NCBI): domain Eukaryota; kingdom Metazoa; phylum Chordata; class Mammalia; order Cingulata; family Chlamyphoridae; genus Cabassous; species Cabassous unicinctus. Next base: position 10,049 of record JAQZBX010057545.1, read on the forward strand.
AGAGAAGACTTTGAGCTACTGACTGTGGATTATCCCAACAAAAGAACCAGGTCCCTAGCTCATCACTCTGCAGAGAAGCCCTGCAGCCCTCACGCCCTGCTCCCATGCTCAGAGGGTCCAGACAGCTTCTTAGTCCCCAGTTGTCAACCACATACGGTCCAGAATCACCAGCATGGGAGAAAAACATTAGCAAACAAACAGCTCTGCCTTGTATTCAAGTTTTAGGTATGATGCTCAGATATCACTTTAAATCAACAACCACTGGGCTGCAGCATTAAGAGAACAAGCAGAAATATTCTTAGCCCTTAGGAGTATGCACTGAGTTTTGAAAACCATCCATTTTGTCAAAGCAAAACAAAACAAAAACTTACATCAACTTTGGATCATTAATATTTCCACATAGCCCAAATTTATGGTGAATGTAATTATCTAAATAATGTCTCACAAATCTGGAAACTAACCCAAGGATAGGGGTATTTACATTTTTTTTTTTTGAGGTACTGGGGGCCGGGAATTGAACTTGGGACCTCGTCTGTGGGAAGCCGTTGCTTAACCACTGAGCCACATTGGCTTCCCTGAGTTGGTTTTTTTGTTTGTTTTGCTTGTTGTTTGTTTTTGTTTTCTTAGTAGGCACCGGGAACCAAACCCGGGACCTCCCATGTGGGAGGTGGGAGCTCAACCGCTTGAGCCACATCTGCTCCCCCATGTATTTTTTATATTAAAGAAATTTTAATGTAAATGAAATGTCTTACTTTTTATTCCATAGATAGCAGAAGTTTTTGAGAACAGAAAATAAAATGTACAGCAGGGAAGCCAATGTGGCTCAAGTGACTGAGCTCCCGCCTACCACATGGGAGGTCCCAGGTTTGGTTCCTGGTGCTTCCTGGAGAAGACAAGCAAAACAGTGAGCTGGTGCAACGGGCTGGTATGGTGTGCTGACGCAACAAGTAGACACAAAAAGGAAACACAATGAGAGACACAACACAGTAGGGAGCGGAGATGGCTCAAGCGATTGAGTGCCTCTCTCCCACATGGTTTCCAGTGCCTCCTAAAGAGAAGGCGAGCAGACACAGAGAGCACACAGTGAATGGATACACAGAAGAGACAGCGAATGCAAACAACGAGGGAGGGAATAAATAAATAAAATAAAATCTTAAAAAAAAAAAAAGTACAGCAGTAAGCAATCTGATATGGGATTTCTAATTTTACACTAATGAATTTACCTAGCAAAACATTTTGCTGGTGGTGGTGGGGAAACCCTGATTTTTTTTTTCCTTAAAAAGGGAGCTCATTTTTTTTAAAAAAGTATACATTATTTCTAAAGAGAGGTTTAGTATGGTTTTTTTTCCTATGTATTTTTTCATCCATACTGGACATTTGGGGGCAAACATCCAACACTGAAGACTGAGACCAAAACAAACATAGAAAAATAAACCAAAAAAGGAATTCAGGAAACAGAGATAATGCAAAGTGCAGAAAAAAACTTAAAAATATTATGACTGCCCTCAGAAAGATCAAGATCCATAAAAAAAAAGAAGATGCTATTTTTAAAGAAGGAATCCCTAGAGAACAAGAAATCGCTTTTGGAAAATAAAAACATGATCAAAATAATTCAGGAGGAGGACAGGAACATAAACTCATGGAAATGTCTCAGGAAGTTTAACAAAAAGACAGAGAGATGGAAAATAAGAAAGGTCTAACCTTATACTAAAGAAGTTTAAGTGGGAGAGATCAGAAAAAATTGAGGAGAGGATGTTATCAACAAACTAACACAAGAAGAATTTTGAGCACTGAGGCCAAAAATCACCAGATCGAAAGGACCCAGAGTTCCCAGCAAGAAGAACGGGAAAAAAACCCATGCCAAGGCACTTCATCTTAAATTGTCAGAACAGCAAGAATAAAAAGTCGATCCTAACAGCTTGTTGAGTAGGGGGAAGAAGCCACATACCAAGATCAGTGATGAGAATGAGACGAGCTTTCTCACCAGCAGCACTGAAGCACTGAGAACTAGAAGACAACAAAACCATCCCTTCAAAATAATGGGGGAAATGTCTCCCAATCTTGAATTCTATTCCCAGCTAGACCCTTCTTAAAAAAAAAAAAAATGACTTTTTTTCAACTTCAAAAAATAAAATAACAGACAAAAAGCAGCTTAACAAATGATGGAAGCATTACTTTAAAAAATCCTGCCAGGCAGATTTACCTTATTTAATCCTAAAAACAAACCCAATTGTTTCACCAGTGTTCAGAAAAATGACTAAATGAGCACAGATTGGTTAAATGGCATGACCAGCCAGACTCAATCTTGTGAGGACAGGCTAATGGCATTTTCTGACTTGTTAAGACTTTAAAACTAGTTACCTCCCACACACTCTTTGCTCAGGAAGCTCCTGGAACAGGAACTCCACAAAATGAGGGAGTGAACCAAGAAAGAGGAAGGCGAGGGGGCTCAAGAAGAGGAAGAGACTCAGGGCAGAGGTGACAGGAATCTCCAGAATGAGGTTGGAGGGGAGTCCTGGATGACAGTGCTGAGCTCCAGGCCCACATAGAACAGGAGGGAAAGCAAAACTGCTCTCTTACCGGGGTGTTGGATCATACTGAGAGAGTGAGGGGCTTTATAGTTATGCTGGAATTGGAGAAAAATTAATGATAGGTACATAGGCAATCACACCAACCAAAAAAGGCACTTCTTAACGAGGGGGTGTGGAGGAGGTAAGGAAATGAAATCTGGCATCACAAGACTCAGCTTTGAACAATATTTACCTAGTAATAGTAACACAAATACTCAATACTGATTTTTTTTTTTTTTAAGGAGGTACCAGGGATTGAACCCGGGACCTCATACATGGGAAGCAGGTGCTCAACCACTTGAGCTACAGCCACTCCCTCAATATTGATTTTTAAATATGCTACAACTTATTGGGAGGTGGGGGAGAGATGGAAACGTGTGTGTGTGCGTGCATGTGTGTGAAGGGGATTTGTAAGAGGGAAAAATCCTTTTATGGTAAAAGTCAATAGAAAATGTCTAAAATGAAAAATCAAGAATCAGCATTTTAAATATGGAGGTAAATTTAAACAAAATAGTTAAAGGAAATAATAGTGGTCATCTTTGAGGTTGGGTCTCAGGAGTGGGTGGGTGTGGTGAAAGACAGTTGTTGTTTTTGGTTATACACCTTTGAAATACTATCAAATTTGGAAGCTATTTGTATTACCATGCTAAAATAAAAATTAATTTAAAAATTAATGGCAACTACCCCAAACTCTGCCCCCCCCAATTTCATACTGCACCCCCTCCAGGCCCTCTGCACTCAGAAACCACTTCATCAGGCAGCTAAGGACAGGCCTCAGTATCCCCAAAGCTCTCCAGAGTTAGTTAAAGCAGAAGCAGCCCCTGTACTTTCTCGTAAACAGAAACCCAGCTAACAGCTCACCAGTGGGTAAAGCGCTGTGCCACCCCCCTGCACATACCTTCTAAGACGCTGGGCTCCTGCCAGACTTGGTTCTTTACTAAATCAAAGCAGAAAAACCCAAATCTCCTGCTTCCAACCCCAACCCAGATCCAGCCAGACTGACTTTGCAGAAGGATTCATTAAAATGGGAGGAAACTACAAAGGGGGAAATGCACACAAACCCTCAAACCACAAGGCATCTTCAATTTGCCTTTGTCTTCTGGAGAAAGCAGAATGGATGGACTGCCTTGGGAGACCTGGCACATGGGAAACTCATTACAGATGTGAGCTTCAGAGTAAGAGGCATACTTGGAGACCTGTAAATTTCAGGAGTTTAGGGGTATTCACACGTTGCCTGGAAACCAGAGACCAAATATGAAACAGGAAGTCCCAGGAGAAAGAGGTTTAAATCTTTCAGCATCATTTCCAGAGGTGAAGGCTGCTCGCCAAAGCCCGGGGGCGACTTTGGTCCTTAGTTTCCTCAGCCTCAAGTTATCAGAAAGCCTTCTCCCTTTCCACTCTACTTTCTACCTCTTAGAGGTAGGGGTAAGCTTCTAAAAAGTGTTGAAGTCCACCCTGCACACACACACCCCCCCACCCCAGCTGCAAAACCAATTTCTGGCACTGAATTCTGATGAAATGACAATTTAACAGAAATGCCGTCTCACACCTCCAGGTTTCCTGCAGCTGCAGTGGCTGCTTGTGCAGAGCATTGACTTACCTCTTCCATTTGTGTGACCCTGGGTGAGGCTGGGTCTGTCTGAGTCCAACTCAGAATCCACCGCTGGAGTTGAGTGTGGCTAAGCTTGGAGAGTTCCCTGGGCACAAGGGAGCGCAGAGCACGAAACTTGGGTGGCATCCACCCTTGGGCCCCAGCTGAGCATGCTCACCAGTCTCTCCCTGCTGCAGACATAGGCCTGGCCAAACGGGTCTCCTTGCATGTACCTTGCTGGGTTCCTGCCCTTTACACTGTCTCCTCCCTGAAATCCATGTGGAACCCCCTCCCTTGCTTACCGTCTGAAGATATCTTTGGGGTGCCAGCCTCTGTACTCACCCCTCCTCCACACCCTGTGGCATTTTATCTGCAATTCTCATTTGGCACTAACAATCTGCACACTTGACAGTTTAGGACATGTATATGTATGAATTTCAGGGTCAGGTAGACCTTGCTTTCTACCACTGATTGGATTTAGGGCCACCTCTCTTAGCCCCAGTTTCTTCATCTATAAAAATAATGTGGATAATCCTTTCCCCTCAGTGGTGCCCTGCAGATTAGTGGGTATGAAATATCTGGGTTCTCAACTGCAGGCTCACATCTCACATAGATGGAGAGCTTTATGGCACTGGTTCTCAAACTCGGTTGCACAAAGGAGTCACTAGTTGATACTGAGCCTGGGTTCCACACCCAGAGATTCTGATTCAACTGGTAGAAATGGTCTGGACTTGGGACTTGTGAAAGCTTCCTAAGTGATTCTAGTGTGCAGCAAAGTTTGAGATCACTGCTTAGAGTACTTCTACCATGAAGAGGTAAGAGGACCTGTGGAAAGAGAATTTAGCTCCACTTGGTCTTGTAGGAATGATGGCATCAGCACCTGTACGCTTGGATGTTTGGGGCATGTGATATGAAGTTCAAGGTCTACCTTGCAGGCCAGCCCCTCTTGGGATCCATAAGTATGCTTGGAAAGACCGACTCTTTAACATTCCCTCTCATAAAAGTCTTTGAGGACTGTGGGAAGATGGCGGAATAGGAAGCTCTAGGAACCGTTCTCTCCACCAAAACAACTACTGAACTGAAAGGAATTGATGAATCAACACTTTTGAAACTCAGGAGTCTAGTGGAATCATGTGCAGCATCCAAAGAAAGCTGGAGGAAGACTGTTAAATTGCAGTAAATACCAGTGAGTTTCACCCTATATGCAGCAGCTACCATCTCGTCTCCCAACCTTGTGGCCAGCAGCAGTGGGCTCTGCAGCCCCAGCCCTGGCACAGTATGCTGGTACTAGAGTGGGATATAAAGGCCTAGTCCTCCAAAATCTGGTGTGTGTGGTCTGATGGCTGATCACTGCTTTTGATCAGCTCCTTCAGATTATTGGGGGCCACTGTGCCAACCTCCCTCAGGCAGAAGCAGCAGAGGAGTCTTAAAGATGGAATCCTTCTTCAAAAGTGTGGAAACAGTTAAAGGGCTGCAGTAGCTGGGGAAGTGCTGGATCAAGAACACACAGCTGCAAAAGTTGTAGGAGAAGCTTTTGGCTTCTCCCCACCCCTCCCCAGCACACTGTGGAGCCTGTGCTCCCATTGTGGGTCCCTGGCCCTGTTCCAGAGGGGCAGAGTAACCCCCTATGGGCATACCGGGGTGCCTGTACCTAGGTGTCAAGTGATCTGGAGGAAACCTGAAAGCTTGAACTAAAAAACTCTCAGGATTCCCTCCCAGAACTTGCCCTGCAGGCAGAAGCAGCTTGGGCATAGCTAAATGAGTTTAAGAAAGAATGAAAGCAAAGCAGCCTGGGGCAAAGGCTGACCTGCTTTAAGTCATACAATAGAGCACTCAGGGGAGAGAGAGAAAGTCAATTGCATAGGGGACAGAAGGATTAGTCAAAGAAATAATGGCAGAAAACTTCCCAAATTTAACAAAAGACAAATATGCACATTCAAGAAGATCAATGGACCTCAAAAAGGATAAAACTTAAGAGAAACATACTCAAACATGTAATAGTCAAACTATTGAATGCAAAGCACAAGAACAGGGTTCTGAAAGCTGCAAGAGAAAAGCAACCTATTATGTACAAAGGGGTCCTATGAAACTAAGTGCTGATTTCTCATCAGACCATGGAGACAAGAAGGCAGTGTGATGAAATATTTAAAGTGTATAAAGAAAACAATTACTAACCAAGAATGTTATATCTGGCAAGACTTTCTTTCAAAAATGAGGGAGAGATTAAGACATTCCCAGATAAACGAAAGCTGGGGGAGTTTATCACCACCAGACCTGGCTTATAGTCAATGCTAAAGGGAGTTCTTCATACCAAAAGGGAAGGACACTAGACAGTGATAGAAGTGACAAAAGGAAATAAAAGACCTCCAGTAAAGGTAACCATATGGTAACATAAATGCCAGTACTATTGTATTTTTTTGGCATGAAACTCACTTTTTACTTCTTACAGGTTCTAAAATGCAAATGTATAAAAAGTAATGATAAATCTATGGTTTTGGACCTACAATGTATAAAGATAGAATTTGTAACAAGGACAGCAAAAAGGTAGGGGGACAGAAGGGTATAGGAACAATGTACATATATGCTATTGAAGTTAAGTTGGTATCAAATCAAACATGATTGTTACAGATTCAGGATGCTAACTTTTAGCCCCATGGTAAGCACAAAGAAAATATATGAAACATATATTCAGAAAGAAATGAGAAGCAACTCAATTTGGCACAATACAAAAAATCAGATAAATATGGAAGTAGACATGAATGCAAGAATTGAGGGACAAAAAAGGTAAGATTTACAAAGACCAAGTAGCAAACTGGCAGAAAAAGTTTTAAAATGTAAATGGATTAAACTTTCCAGTCAGAAGGCAGAGATTGGCAAATGGATAAAAAAGCATGACCCAACTATATGCTGCCTGCATGAGACTCACATTAAATTCAAAGATATAAGTAGGCTGAAAATGAAAGGATGGGAAAAATATATATCATGCAAATAGTAAACAAAAGAGAGCTGAGGTAGCGATACTAACATGAGATAAAATAAACTTTAAGTAAAAACCTTTTACAAGGGACAAAGAAAGTCCTATATACTCATAAAAGGGTCAGTTCAACAAGAAAACATAACAATAAATAGATACGCACCGAATGGCAGAGCCGCAAAATATATGAAGCAGATATTGACAGATTTGAAGGGAGAAATAGATGGTTTTACATTAATAGTAGGAAACTTCAATACAACACTTTCAATAATGGATAGAACATCTAGTCAGAAGATCAATAAGGAAAGAGAAGACTTGAAGGACACTATAATCCAAATAGACCAGCAGACAGCTATAGACACTGCCCCCGACAGAGCAGAACACACATTCTTCTCTAGCATTCTTCAGGATAGGCCATATGTTAGGTCACAAAACAAGTCTCAATAAATTAAAAAATATTGAAATCATATATCTTCTACAACCAAAATGGAATTAAGCTAGAAATCAATAACAGAGGGAGAGGTGGAAAATTAAAAAAATATGTGGAAATTAAAGAGCACACTCAGACAACCAATGGGTCAAAAGAGAAATCACAAGGGAAATTAGAAAATATCTTGAGGCCAATGAAAATGAAAACACAACATATCAAAATTTATGGGATGCAGCAAAGGTGATGTTGAGAGGGAAATTTATAGCTCTAAATGCTTATATTGAAAAAGATCTCAAGTCAGAGACCCAACTTCACATGTGGAA
>JAQZBX010057546.1:0-17934 GCA_029593785.1 Cabassous unicinctus
TTGGAAGAGAAGAAGTTTCTTTGCTATCAAGTTTCAAACCAATCCACATAAAAATCTTTCTTATTAAGGTCTAACTTTGTTTTTTGCAAAAGATTCCTTGAACGTGGCTGTTTCAGCTCAAACTCTGCCTTTTAGTGAATGAGAGCTGGCTTAGAGCGTTGGACTAGGGTCATAATGAGGGATTCCTGTGGGATTGCTGCTCATTGATTGTCTTAATCCTGTCTCTGGGGTTATCAGTCGTTTGCCATTTGGTGATATTCCAGCTGCTGTAAAGAAAAAGGAATGAAAGGAAGGAAAGAATAAAAGCAGAAGGGAACACAAAGCTTCTCTGAAAAACACAGAAGTGACAAAAAAAGTATTATCTGAGGTTTCACTGAGGCAAGAACTAAGACAGAAAAGGAATTCAGTAATATCCAGCAAATATTTATTTGAGCACAAATATTTATTGAGAACTGAGCCAGTCCTTGTGTTAGGCTTCACAGTTACAGACTCTGATAAAATGAGGCTCCTGCCCTCAAGGAACTCATAGCCTCATGGGGGAGACAAAAACATAAAACACGTAATTACAACCTAGAGCAAGTCTAGGCATGGTTCAGGAAGGTTTGGTCCAGTCAGCTGACCATGGTGGTTTCAGAAAGGCATCCAAGAGCTTTCCTTCACAGATGTAACTCTCAGACACCATCCTTTGCACTAATAGTTTCAGGGGAAAGGATTCAAATCAGAGATCTGAACAGTAAGATATACCTGACACCTCTGGCTTTTCAGAGTAAGTTGATCTTCATGAAACTTCTGGCATCAAAATCTAGGCTTGGGCAAATCTCTTTCTGCTTACAGGTTGAATCTGTATTTGGGAAATGGGACAGTAGCAAAGCCAGTCCCTTACGGTTATAAAGGGAGCAGGTTCTTAGATTTGTGACCTGTTTGAGGAAATCGCTTAGCTTTCCTACTTTGGAGATGTACACTACTTACAGAGAAAACAATGATATCCCAGGGTAACAGGACAAGGGACAACTCAGAGGTCCAGTTCCTCTTTGAGCATCTTTTGTTCAGAAATTCAGTAATTTTTTCCACAAACATTTATTTGATTTTTACTACCTGCCAGGCAATGTGTTGGGTGATGGAGACACAATTTTTATCATGAAGGGGTCCACAGTCCATGACACAATTGCTGGTTGTCTTGAGCTATATGTATAGCCAGCCAATGTGAGTCTCCAATGCCTACCTCATGCTCAACCAAATTAAGCTTCCTTTTCTCCAGGTATTAAAAAAAAAGAAAATGAGGTACTGCTAAGGTCTTAAATTTTGAAGTGGCACCAAATTTCATCCCCCCAGCCCCCCACTCTTAGTGCGGGGCTGGAAACACTGTGGCCTGCATCTTTCCCGTGGGAGGCTGCGGCCAATGCAGGCAATGGTGCCAAGGTCTCTAATGTACTGGTGCTCTGGTGCATCCACACGATTTGGGAGCTGTGTTTTTTTCTTATGTGGCCAATCAGTTCTTCCTGTTGAAATGGAGCTCCTGGCAATCCCAGGTTGGGAATTAACAAAGAAAAAGAGACATCCTATTTTTTTTTTTTTTTTTTTTTAAATTTAGAGGCTTGAACAGTTTGGCATTTTCTACTGAAGTCCTACTGACGGAAGTTTCTGTTTTGGAAGAACATTCTTTTTACCTAACCATTTCCTTTGGGAAACATCCATGGATTTGTGGTGTGGTCAAAATTCAGTTCCTCTCAAGATGCGCCTAGAAGAGCTACCATCACTTCAACTAAGGGACTGAAAGGATTGCAAAATCTACCTTTTGACATGACCATTGCTCTGAGAACATTTGTATTTCTAATAAGCTAGTTAAATTTTTTTTTATTTTTAAAAATTATTTTAAAGAAGTTTTAGGTTACAGAAAAAGTACATCAAAAGTATAGGGGATTTTCATATAGCCACCCACACCACACACACATTTCCCCCCTATTATTAACATATTAGTGTCATACATTTGTTACAACTGATGAACCAATATTGAATCATTGCTATTAACCAAAGTCTATGGTTTACATTGTGGTTTACACTTTGTGCTATACAGTTTTATAGACTTTGACAAACGTCTGATGTCATGGATTTATCATTGCAATATCACACAAAACAATTCCAATGCCTTAAAAAATGCCCTGTGCTCCATCTGTTCATCCCCCCTCTCTCCTCTCAACCCTTGGGACATGCAATCTTTATATCAATGTTTCAGGTTCTTCCGTTACCACATGATAATAACTACAATAACAATAAATCTACTGTGACCCATGGTTACACTCCCCCTTATGTTTGTTCATTCCTCAGTCATGAGGAATTTGGGAAGATGTCTGCTCTGACTGCCTCAGGTTAAGAGAGAGCTTAGATTCTAAAAAATGACACTTATTGAGTGCTGTTCATGTGCTAGCTTTATGTATGTTAAATCATGTAGGCAACGATGTCAGTGGTGGTGTAATTTTGCAAAGAAGAGGACCTCTTTTTCATGCAAAAAAAAATCACTCACTATGATATTATACTTTTTGGCAGGAAGCCACTATGAATACAGTACTTTTTTGAAATCAGTTCATGTTTTATTCACTATATATATGTCAGACATATAGGTAAGACCTTTAAGAAGGCTATGGACAATGGTGGGTTCACAGAGGATGGATTCTGCAAGCCCTGGAATAGTTCCGTGGCTCCCTGAAATGCGCCACTGCCACGCCGCTCCCCAACTTTGTGTGACACCCCTTTCTTTTTAGAGCTTTTTAACAAGCAACATGGCCATACTGTTACAGTCACAGAGTCTATGCCAAAGAAAGCATGCCTGACCATTAAGAGGAAATTAAAAAAATCCAATAAAGCAAGAAATGTGACTTGACCACTTTGGTAACAAGCAAAGCAATAACTATTTAATGGCCAGTAAATTTAATTGTGGAGATGGTATTTTTTTTTTAATATCAGTAAATGTGGTTATTCTTTGGCTTGTATTCCTGTGACCAGAAAAGCCTTTTGTCACCTGCCTGACTGGGCCTCTTGTTCTGCCCTTGTTGTCTGAGGCACTGCTCACCAGGCAGGCTTAATTGACCTCACTGGGGCTCTAGCAGGGCACCTTCTCCATAGCTGTTTTTGTGGGATGAGAAACCCACGAAACTTATTTAAGCATTGAGTACTTGGGTTTCACTGAATCTGAAAGTGCTATCCAGCTTAGTTTTGTTTCAAACAATATGAAATCTAGACTATAAAGACTTTGACTATAAAGACTGCAAGAACTGAGCTTACCTGTAGAGAGTTTGTTAATTAAGGGAGCAGAGTTTAGTGTCAGGTTACCTGGATTTGAATCCTGACTTTATTGTGTACTAGCTGTGTGACCTCAAGCCAGTTATTTACCCTCTCTGGACCTCAGTTTCTATAAAATGGAGATAATAATAGCACATCCTTCCCCTTGATCTGGCCCAGAGCAATATGGAACTGGGCCACTGGAAAGAGGACTGAGGAGTAGAAGAGACAAAGAAGAGATGAGAAGATGGAGAAAGACTAAAGAGCAAAGGAACTCTAGTTGGCCTGCTGTGGCTAATTCTAAGGAGAGGAAAGAGCTTCATGGGAATATGAAGAAAGGTTATATACTGTATTCTGGAGTTCTACTTGGAAGTGACTTGGGTCAACATTTATGTTGCTGACTACAGAGGCTGTCTCACACTCCCTTCTCTCACTACGCTCCAGAGATGTGCCCTCTCTGCTCAGAACTCAAGGGTACTCCTTTAGGGTATCTGCACTGTCTAGTCTCTCTTCCAGGTAAACTTTTCTTTTATCTCTTCAAAATAACAGATCTTCTCTCATCACTCACATCTTGCCTCAAATGTGAGTCACTCTCAGAGGCCTTTTCTGAATAACTGTGTTATTAGGGCAAAAGCCAAGTTAGTTGATGTAACATGGAGGTAGGAGTCCAGGCTCTTGAAGCATCTTGGCTCCCTGAGATCATGCAGGCATCTGGGTTGCCATTTGCAGAGCACAGTCCTCATCTTCAGTCAAAACTGGAGAGCAACGTTAAACAATTGAGATAGAAGTTGCATGTGTCGCTTCCACTTACATCACATTGTTAAGAACTTACTCGCATAACTGTATCTAGTTGCAAGGGAGGCTGGGAAATAAAATTTCCAATCAGGCAACAGTGTACTTTCATTCAGATGTTATCATTTGAGCTTCAGGTAGCCAATACCCTGTACCAAAGGACACTCCTATATTGCCAGAACTTTATCTGGAAACTTCTTTTCTCAAAAACTATGCCTTATTGGCCCTCCAAATGATCTGGATTCATTTTCTAATTTCAGTTAATACTAACAGCAATATTTCTGGCTTATCCTTCCCAGAATGTCTATTGACACAGTAGAGTTCCAAGTCAAATTATATGCCATGGAAAAAAAAATTATATGCCAATCTTTAAACTGGAAATCTGATTGTAAAATCCAGAGGACCACTCACTTGCCTTTTCCTTTGGGAGATCTGGCACTTTAGTTAAGCATATCTATAACTCAAGATGCAATTCTACTGCATGTGTGTAACTGTTCTGCCTTGCTTCTACACCCAAGTACAGGAGAAGCAAAGCAGTCTTTCCTAACCCATTGCTTATGCAACCTTTACAAAGTTATCTGAGTTGGCTCTTTGCCATTGGCTCTAGCAGTGTAAGCTTTTGGTGACTTTTTGCCAAGAAAAAGTCTTTTCAGAGAGGACGATGCCTTGTTCATTCAGAGAGATTCCAATACCAGGGGTTACAAGCTTGTCTTAGTCCTGCAGGTTTGAGGTCAGCTTCAGGTCCTTTTTTTTTTTTGAGGTACCAGAGCACCTGGGACCTTGTATGTGGGAAGCCAACACTCAACCACTGAGCCACATTGGCTCCCCTGAGTTGTTTTTTTCATTTGTTTGCTTGTTTGTTTTATTTTTAGGAGGTACCGGGGATTGAACCCAGGACCTCATATGAGGGAAGCAAGCACTCCACCACTTAAGCCACATCTGTTCCCAGCTTCAGGTCCTTTAGACAGCTCAAACTTAACCACACCACAGATAATTACATAAACACTGGTTCAGCATCTCATATAATGCCTGGCACAGGATAGGAGCTCAATATTTGTTGAATGAATTAATACATGAATGAACTTCAGGGACACATTCCTTTCAACAATATTTTTGATAAATGTTATCTATATTTTATAATTGTCTTGGCCACAATACAAAGAGAGCTATATAGCAGTCACCTGTATAACAAACTGGCCTGGAAAAAAAATCACCAAGCAATATTCAAGACTATTTAGAACCATTAAATGTTGGCCCTGGTTTCTGGGCAACAGAGTAAACAGTTCTCCTTGCAAGATGATACTATTTCTTTTCTTCCCTGCTCTTCTAATTCATTAAAATTTAAATTAAAAAACTTGAATATCTCTCAAGGGCTTCCTAATGGCAATTTGCATTTTGTGTGATCTCTTTTTTCAGAGCACAAGGCATTTCATTCCACAAATGACTTGCATGCTTTTTCATACACAGCAGCATCTTGTTAGATTTTGAATGGCCTCTGATATTTTGCCTGTCTTTGTATAGGAATAATTGGCTCACTTGCATCTGGTTTTGAAATAGAACTGCACTGATGTGTACAGAGGTAGAAGGCTATCTGAATCTACAGTTAAGTGTGGTAAGAATTACTGGACATGTTTGAGGGGCCATGCACTAGTCATCTAAACCTACATACTTTTGTTATACACTATCTAGTTTAATTATGTAAAGGACAATCCTAGGGTTTTTCCTCTTCTATACATTACTAAACTTGTGGACAAAAATGGCAGAATTGACCTTTTATTTTGGTGCTCTGTGGTTCTAAGGGCAAACTTGTAATTTCTGCCATTTCTTTTAATAGAATTGATTAGTTACTTTCCTTAAAAAGCTTGCAGAAAACAGGAGCAGTCTTATCACATAAGGTCTGACACAGGGCATTGACTCATCTGTAAAATGATTGACTGAATAAATGCAAGGAAACAGTCACTTTCTGTACTTTATGATTTTCTCTTTAGTCTACTAAATTTAGGAAATGCCATGTCCTCTTTTATGTCACCATCTCTTATAATTTTACCCTGTTTAAGTAAGTTTGACAGTGGAGATAAGAGCTAGCCTGCCTCAGTTCCTTGGGATGCTGATGGAAGGCACAAGACTCCTGGGTCAGATACAAAGGATTATTATTCACTACAAAAGCAATATCAGCATGGATACACTGGTTTTACAAGTCCTAAATCCCACAGGGCGACTAAGAGGGCCTTCATAGAATGAGGCATATTATAAGAGTTGGGTCCTGAGATTAAGGAATCCATTGCTTTTTGTAGCAAGAAGTAATCAAGCCAGTTCTTTGACCATAAGGAGAGCACCTCACAGCATGGGTCCATGTAGTGCATTCCTGCACTGCATTATTTCACATTTCAGAATTTCTAGCTGCATGAACAATCTTGAGAAGTGATGCAGTTGAAAGAATGGCCAGGGCCTTGCGAGGTATGTAGGAGTGCAAGATGCTCATGGCGGATTGATTCCAATAACATATTGTTGAAAGATGCTTCAATGTGACACAGTTACTTTTCAGAAAAGAAGGAGGTTCTGCGAGGTGAAATGACTTGTTCAAGGTTACCCTGATGGTTTGTGATAGTCCCAGGACATAATACATTTCTCCAGACTCTAACATTCTTTCCATGACATGACCCATGTCTCCCTATATTACTTTCATTACTCATTTTACTTTTTAGCTGGACCACAATTTTTAACTGTTAAACAAGATTTCCTCACATATTTCTTTATTTTATGTGTTTCCAAATTGTGTTATGATCCTGTTTTCACAAAATGTGTTCTATTGAACACTGGTGCAGCAAAAAAAGGCTCTATGGAAAAGCACTTAAGCTCAAATATGTTTAGGAATTAGTGAATACTCTCTCCTACTTCTGGAGATTCACAGCTAAGACGAATATAATATAGAGTTTAAAAGCACTGGCTCTGGAGTCATGGAGTTTTGGGTTCAAGAACTACAACTATAGCTCATTGGGTTTTCTGATCCTGGCAAGATATTTGAATTTTATGAGCCTTAATTTCATCCTCAAGAAAATGTAGATGATGCCAATAATACCTATTTTACAAATCTGTTGAAAAGATTAAATGAGTTACAATATTTAAAGTGCTTGGTGCATTATCTGACATGTAGGCTCAATACGCTCTCAGTAAGGGTGGCTGTATTTAATGCAGGGTAAAGGCTCTGAGAAATCCCGCACTAAAGACACCCGTTCAACATTAAATTTAGAATTTCTCAGATGTTTTGGCCATGCAACAGCAAATTTATTTATTTTTTTCTTTACTCAGTTAATAACACATGTGTCTATTACTCTGAAAGACACACTTAAGGAAAGTTTACAGAAGAAGCAGAAAGTCTGTGCCTCATTTACAGATTGATAGACAAAGAAAGTACACTATACTGAGGGGCTAAATTTCATGAAAAATTCCCCTAACATCCTTGAATCTAGGCAAAGGAAAAGTTTGCCTTTTTTGGATGGTCTTAGACTCTAGTCAGGTTTCCTGGCACTTTCTGAAATGTGTTAAAACAGCACAGCTTATTGATTTAACTATATTCCACCAAAGAGACCGATTTCGTTTTGCCACCGCGGGAAATACTTCTGACAGCAGGTTCACTGAATCTTTATTCCAAGGGCAAGCTGCTGGTAATTTGAGCACACATTCCACTCCAGAATGCTAAGCACTCTTCCCAGACACAAGAAAACTTAGGCGGAACCCAGCAGTCAGGCACGTCTGCTCACAGTGACAAAAGGCATTCTGAGCTTAGATTGGTCCAGAAGCTCTGCCTGGTATTTATGAAATACTGGAGGTCCTTTGATCCCCAGCTTTTTGAGAGAATCTTTCTGTTTTGAAAATTCTTAGTTGAAAGGTCAACACACAAGAAATCCTTCCTCAGTGCTTCTGAGAACCTTTCCATTACTACCAGCGTGTACTGGCTTAAGAGAGCAGAATGTATGAGTCTCTTTCCAATTCTGTGTTCAATGGCATGTTGTTGGTAGCTTGAAATAGGCTGTGGTGGAAGAATGTATGCCACAGAAATCAACAAATGCTACAAATCAGAGCTTACTCCACCCTCACAGCTGGCTTGTCAGCACATGGTTACTTTATTTCCTCAAACATGTCTGTGTACTTCCATAGTTCTTCCTAGCACCCATCACATTGTTTGTTTGTCTTTCCACTAGACTTGAGGACTGAGACTTTGCCCTCACAGTCTCTATGCTAAGCATTCAGCACATTATAGGCATTCAATAAAGGTGCATCTGTCTACTAATTAATGAATGCTTCTGTGAATCAATCACTTATAAATGACTGAGTTTTCCATGAGAAATGGAAAAAGTTGCATGGGTTATTATACAAAGTACGGTCAGCTCAGTTGGAACATTTATTCTTGGCTTCCTTTTCAGAGTCTGGAGCTACTCCAAGGATAATTAGTATGTATCTTTATCCCAGAGCAGGATTCACCTGATTACTATGGTATCACCACATGTATCCATTTGGTGGGAGGAAATCAGAGCTAAGTCTGTTCCCCCATGATTCCCTCAGGATCTGCATGGAAATTCTTCTCCCTTAGGAGGAATTTGAGGTCACAATTTTTGACAAATGCACAAATTGTTTGGGTAGAATGTACTGTGTCAGGGACACAGAAGAGCTAGGAAAGAAAAGAATGTGATGAATGTGTGCCTATAAGAGAAAGACTTGATACCACAGACATAATAGTCAAATCTGACCTTTGACTTGAGCTCTGAAGGTTGAGTGGCATTGGGGTCCACAATGCAGTTTTCGTGCTCCATCCTCTGCTCTTTTGGAGTTTTCTGAGGGAGCTCTGCTTATGAGGAACAACAGCCAAGTGGAAAATGAAGTACCAGTTCTGTAGGTCACTGGGCACTTGCCCAGTAGTCCACAGTGCAGGACTTCTCTGGTATACTGTGCTAGATCTAGCACAAAGCTTCGGATGGGATATCTGAGCAAGGCTCCTTCAAGACATGCCTATATAATAGATGACTTTATCCCAAAGACTTTTTCTACTCCTGAGCTAGATACATGTAGGAGTTCCTAGAACTGGGAGCACAAATGAGGCAGGGGCAACCCCCTTAAGTGCTATGACATGTCACTCAGTAGCACACACAGAAGAAGGAAGGAGATTGCTATATTTGGGTGCAGTAAAGGGAGAAATGGCCATCTCCATTTTAATCAAATGCAGGAAGTGGAATGGAAGAAGCTATTCTCACATCTGTCCTTCATCAGTGCCCCCTTTCCCAAAAGAAACATGGCTAAGCTCTGACCGGTCAGATGAGCTACTTTACTGAGAAAGCACTCAGTAGAGGATAAGTAGAAATAAAAATGTGCCAGAGGTTCTCTACTCCATATCCTAAGGTAGATATCTGAAATGAGGGAATCAAGCAAGTAGAGGTCAGTAAGATAAAGAAAGGAGGTGATGAGGGTGGGAGCATTTTCGGCTGCCAGGCAGAAGAAAGTGCATATGCAAAAGGCTGAGGTGAAGAATGTATGGACATGGGAGGAACTGAGAAAGAACCTGTGTGGTGGATGAGAGTGAGTGCGTCAGTGTGGACGTGGGCAGAGTATAGACGGGGCTGGACCATGTGGGACTGAGGTCTCTGGTGTTGTATCAACAGTGGGAAGCTACTGATGAAGTTACCTCAGTTTCCCCATCTTTTAAAAGCAGAGAGTGATTTTAAAGGTCCATTTATGCTTTAAAAGACTGCCATTAAGACAGTAGAGTCAGGGTAACCATATGTCCTAGTTTCCCTGGGCATGGTCTGAATTCCTCTCTGTTTCTCCAGCTCAGAAGTGTTCTGGTTTGGATGATAAATTATGAACCACCTTAACATAATTGTAAAAAGACTCTGGTACCAGACTGCCTGGGTTAATATTCTGGCTCTGACATTTCTTAGTGGTATGACCTTGGACAACCAAGCTGTTCCTTCATTGTATCATTAAAAAAATGAGTTAATGCTAAGCCTATATTTAGAGTGAAGATTAAGTTATTAATGTACATAAAACAGAAAAGAGTGCCTGGAATGCCACAGATGCTTATTATGTGTTAACTCTTTTTGTTGTTGTCCTACATTTCTGCAAGCCATCATCACTTAGCATGTACTGTATGTCAGCCCTGTGCTAGTTGTTTATAAAGATTTTTCATTTACTCTCCCCAACATCTTCTGAGGATTATGCCTCATTGGTCTAGTTTATAGATGAGGAGCTGGGCTCAAGAGGTTAAGAGTTCATCCAGTCTAACAAAGTGGCAGAGTGGAGATTTGATTTCATCTTTTAAGTCCATGATCTCTCCTTTAAACCATCACATCCCATGCCTTTCTGATGTCTACCTTGAAGGCAGCACTTAGCTTCTCCTAGGAGCCAGTAAATACTTCTAATCCATTTGTCCAAACTTCCCCCAATTTAAACATATTTATATTTTCAGTCTGTATGATTCCCTGAGACAAAGGGAGAGACATACATTCTTTAAGTCTGTCATCCACAGTGTAGGGTCAGAAGGTTCTAATTTAATTGGCCCTAAAATTCTTCCTCTTACTCTCCTAAGTAATCTTGTTCTTTTCTGTCAGAATTGGATGAACAAGTCAATGTATTGCTTTTACAGGATGTTAACAATGTTATAGATTTTGAGAATGTCCTCTCTTGACCTTCTCCTTTCCTTACTGAAGATCCTAAACCTTCCCTTCTGTCCTCATATGTCAATCCCAGCTTCTCAACCTCCCTTCTGTTTTCATGTCCAAAGCATAAAGGTTATATACAGTATAAAGTACAAGACTGAATAGATGTACTTTATGTTCTGTACTTGAAAGGTTAGGGACATTAAAATGGAAAAAGGTTACACCTAATGCACTGAAGTTGAGAATCATAAAACCACATTTCTTTTGCAATGACTCCTTAATCTATAGTGTTTGCTGAATAAAGAGGAAGGGGGTTATTGTCTGGAGCTGAGCAGACCTGGGGTGAAATCTTGGTTCCACCACTTACTTACTGTGTGTTCTTGGGCAAGTCATTCCACCTCCTTGAGCCCAACTTTTCTCATCTGGACACCCAGGGAGTTACAGGGGTGACTTGTACCTCTGAAGTGGCATCTAAACCCACTTTACACTGGTCTCTCATTTCACCTGTCAGAAGTCCAGTGTTGTTTGGCAGCTTGAAAGCAGAACTGGGATATCAACTCTAAGCTTCCATTTCCATGTCAACAAGCAGCTGGTACAAAGAACATGGGTTGTAGAACAAGACTGATCTGTATTGGGAACCCACATCTAGTGTTTTTAAATTTGTGTAATTCCTGCAAGTCTCCATTCCTTACCTATAAAATAGAGAAACATTTTTTTCTGTTGAAAGATATTGGTGGACAGAATAATGGCCATGCCAATGATGGCCACATCCTGATTCCCAAGACCTGTGACTATGTTCCCTTATATGGCAAAAGGGACTCTGCAGATGTGTTTATGTTAATGATCTAAAAATGGGAAGATAATCCTGGATTATCCGGGTAAGCCCAATCTCATCACACATGCCCTCATCAGAAGGAGGCAGGAGAGCCAGAGCCAGAGGAGGTGTGATGACAGAAGAGCAGAGGTTGGAGTTATGTGATGAAGGGACCAGGAGCCATGGAATGCAGAAGGCCTCTAGAAGCTGGAAAATTCTCCCCTGGCACCTCTAGCAGGAACACAGCTCTGCTGACACCATGGCTTTTAGGACTTCTGACTTCCAGGCGCACTCAAAACATGTAACACCGTGGACATCCTGTAAAAGCAGAACATTGGCTTGTTTACCCAATTCTGGCAGAAAAAGGACAAGGAAACCAGTTGAGAGAAAGGGAAGAAGAATTTTAAGGCCAATGAAATTAAGCTTTTCTTACTGTACACAGTACGCAATTTATGTTGTTTTAAGCTACTAAGATTGTGGTAATTTGTTACAGCAACAATAAGATGGTGATGATGCAAATGGCGATGAATAATAATATGGTTCTTATGTTCCAGGCATTTTTCCATATTTCTATGTTTATATAGTTTTACATATTACATAGCATGTGTTTTACATATACATTTATATTTTAAACTTATATATTTTTATATGTTATATACTTATGTGATCTTCACAGAATAAGAGCAGCACTTTATGGATAAGGAAACTGAAGGCTAAGTAACATTCTCAAGACTTCAGGGCTGGCAATGGGCAGAGCCAGGATTTGAATCCAGGCAATTTGTAAGGCATATGCAGAGCGCCTGGCACTCCGTCTTTCCTCCATAAATGGAGGCCACCATCACTGATATTCCCACTGCCTCACATTGCTTCTAAATATCAGTATCCGTACATCTCTCAGTGTGCTCATGTGGCAGCTTTCTTCTCATGCTTGCAGACACAGACTCCAGAGTGATGGCCTTCCTGGGTGCAGGATCAGATGGAGGAGTCCTGTCCCTTCTCTCTGGGGGTCCAGCCAGGATGCAGAAGCTATGGGGAAGAGGTTGTCTTTGCCCTGCGCCCATTAGCGTACTGCAAGTGTGTTCTCCCCCCAGCCTCCTTTCTCCTTTGGAAACCACAAATTACCCAGCAAAGACCCAGTGACAGAATGATGGAGCTGGCTGGTGCCTGCAGCTGGGCTAAGTCAATAAAGGTGATAATGAACACTAAGCAGAATTTGAAGAATGCCTGGAAAAATTGCCGCTATCGATATTTCTGGCAGCCATCTGCTGCAAAACCAGACTGGAGTGAGATGTTTCTCAAGGCAAATTCCTTTAAGATAAGCGACGGCAGCAATGACGATCCTTCACATTTGTGCAGCTTTTAAAAGCATTTTAATATGCGTTGTCTAATTTTATTTCTACACAAACCCCGTGAAGTAGTCCCATTTTAGAGATGAGGAAAAATAAATTCAGAGGGGCTGATTTCTTTGATTCTGATCTTCTGGCCTGGTTGTGGCTTCAGAAACAGAGGCATCCTGGCATTTAAGGAAGACCCAGCTTTGTCAATGTGCTTGGTTCCTGACTGTGTGTCCAGGGGCTGTCACTCTCACTTCTTCATCAGGATACAGACCGAGGTGGCTTTGTCTTCATTCCTGACTCCAGGCCAGAGTAGAGGAGATCTGTGCTCAGGCAGAATTGTTCCACCTCCTGAATATTAGATAGCAACATCAAACTTTACGCCCTTCACCTCGTTTTAATTTTAAGGCTTGCTCTCTCTGTATCTGTTTCAAGTCCTCAGCTCCAGCTATAGCAATGACTACTCTGAACTCTACAGTTCTCCTAGAGCAGATGTTCCTCACTGCCAGCTTTGCCCCTGCTGCATCCCCAGCAACTACAACTGCTCTACATGTTTTAGGCACATAATAAGCATTTGTTGAATCATCAAATGGTCTGGAGGAGAAAGAGTCCAGGACGCACATTTTTCCAATTGTGATCATGTATGAGATTTTTGTGGAGAGTCATTTTCAAATCAACTTGCTGCTGTTTTTAGTACTGATTTGTAAGTTTATCTCACAGTTACATAAGAAACTTGAATTATTCATCGGCCTTCTGATAAAGCTATGATGCTCATTATTTTGGAATTGTAATATGTTAGAATAGAGAGAAGTTCTTGAATTCAGGTGAGAAAATAGGGGCTTAGAAAGAGTGAGTTCACGGTTACACTGTAAGTTATTAATATATCTAGCCAGGACTAGAAATAATAATGGACATTATTTCATATAATCCTTCAACAAATCTATGAGGCTTGAGAGAGATTAAGTAATTTGCCTGTGATACACAGTAACAGATAGACAAAATGGGAATCAGACTCAGGTTTTAGTGTGTCCAAAACCCTGTGCTTTAGGGAAGCAGCTATCCTGACTTATCACCATTCCTTGAATTATTTATAATTTGTCCTAGTTTACTCCCATGGTTTCAGGAATCACTTTTTAATTTACAGATCCTGTTGGCATGGAACCATTGCCTTACCATTTTTGCTAAAATAAATATAATTTTAAGCCAGTAGAAGAGCTGATTTGCCCCCAGATGTTCACCAAATTAAATTAAATTGTTGAAATACTTGTGTGAGGCAATAAATAGAAAGAATGACTGTAGCAGTTTGGCATTGGATTATGTTTGTAAACTGGTCTGTTCCTCTGGGCGTTTTCCTCTTTGATTGTCTTAAATTCAGAGGTTTTGCTTTTACTTGATCAAATTATGATTAGGGTTTTGATTGGGCCACGTGAGTAGGACATTGAGTCCTTGCCCACTAAGGGGGCGGATACTCAGAGAAAACAACATGGCAGAGGAGAGAGTTTGAGTTTTGATGCTGGAGCCCCTGGAAGTAAATACATGAAGAAAGAGAATTCAGAGGAAGAGAGACAGTCCATTAGACAGGATCCTGCAGCCCCAGGAAGAGAAATGAGCTGTTTGCCTGATAGTTTGCAGCTGCAGAGCCCAGATCCCTGAGCAGCTGAGCCTGGAGAGAAATAAGCCCTGAGAGAGAGACGAGACTGATCCCAGCCTACAGCTCATATTGGAAGAAGCTGGGACCATGGAGCCTTAAGAGGAAGAGAAAGCCTGAACCCTTATAGACGTCAGCACCCATCTTGCTCCAACATGTGGCCAATGACTTTGGGTGAGAAAGTGCCTCTTATGGTACCTTGAGTTGGATTCTTTAAGGCCTTGTAACTATAAGCTTCTACCCCAAATAAATACCCTTTATAAAGCCAACAGAGTTCTGGTACTTTGCATCAGCACCCCTTTGGCTGACTAATACAATGACCTTCTATTTATTTTCTTTAAAGGCTCTACTAACAGAGCCTTCTTATACCTGCTTCCAGTTGCCAGTTTATCTGTTCATCTTTGCACTTTAAATCATATAAAACATCTCAATATATATTATTTTATTGAATTCTCATAACCATTAGAAAAAGGTGTTATTATCCCTGTTGTTCAGATAATACTGAGGCTTACAGAGCTTCATTATCCAAGGTCACAGTGCCCAAGGCCACGACTCCCAAGCACATGATGCCTAAAATCATGATACTAAGAAACTGTTGGGTCAGGGTTAGCCATGCCAGAGTTCTCATGCTAAATCTTGCGTCTCTGCACTGGCTCCTGATGCAGGTGTGTTCAGAGTTAGGGGCGAGGGGAGGGAGGCCGGTGGACATACAGGATGTGCAGGTCTAGAATATGCATCTTGGTACCTCAATTAAATTAGTGCTGATAGAAGAGATGTGGGGTTCTTCCCAAGACCTTCAGGAAAGACTGTACACCACACAGTATTCCTCAAAGCGGACTGTGTGGAAAGCCACCATGTTCAGAGAGAGCTTGCCTTTCTCTATGCCTACATCTTCTACAGCTTCCAACCTTATGGGCATGGGTGATTCTAAGTCACATTGCCTTTCCTCTATCAATATTGTACTTAAAAGCATACTATTTACAAATTGAAATGAGAGAGCATGAAGAAAGAAAATTCTGCCATAAGCATTAGAGAAAAAAAAAAAACACCAAAACTGTGGAGAAATGAAAATAAGTGAACTGAGAATTCTCCTGGAGCTAGAAAAATCAATTGTTACCATATCGTCCCTGACAGTGATCTAGCTGAGATCAATTCAGTTAAAGTTAATAACAGCTGCCTGAGTTCCACTGTGGCAGATTGTCAATTTTGTTACCAATCCCGTGAGCAATGGGTGCCAGCTTCCAAAATGAATATGAATGAATGCTGGGATTTCAGCCATTACAAGAGGATTTGTTAAAAAAAATAATTCCCATGTTCCTTAAACTGCCTGAGACAGCAGTCAGAATCTCAAGTCACATTACTCCAAGGAGGTGGCTTATTAGAGTCCGCCCTGGATGTACTTCTGGCATCAGAGCTTTGACACGCAGCACCGGGAAAGGAGGCTGCTTCCGGACTGGCTTCTTTGATGAAAAACTCCAGCGTTGTTTCACTGTCTTCCTGTTCTTTTATTTTTATAGTTTGCTGAGGACTTGTTCCAAGCGGCAAAACTTTTGCAGCGCCTGTTTTGGCAGGTGTTTGAATTTTGTTCTCTACCTTATGTTTGAGGCCAGTGTTCCAGATCTGTCTCTTTTGCAGAAATTTCTCTCATGATGCCTGCATGCACTGGCTTGGAAACGACTTCTCTCTCTATTGTGATTCAAAACTAAGACTTGTGCCCTACTGGGGCGTGCTTTATTTCAGACTGCTGGATGAGTTCTGTAATTTTTCATGTGCAAAAGTCTTTGTTTCCAAGAGCAAGCTGATCAAAGTGTGATTCTTCCACCACCTGCGATAGAGTCACCTGAGGCACTGGTTGTGAAATAATATTTCTGAGCCCCAAGTTTCAAAAGGACTCAAAACTTCTGAGACCGGGGCAAGAGATTTAAATTGTTTAATCAGCATGTCAGGAGACTATAATGCATGACGAAGCTCAAAGATCAATATTGTCCATTACTTCTGTAGGTTCAATAACTCCAGAAATGTAGAGAAACAGAAGAGGCCTAACATTGTACTTTTTTTTTTTTTTTAACTATAGCATAGACTGCTAGTTGTTTAACAAAATCCATATTTTCTCTTGGGAAAGAGCTAGACTGTAATTCCCAGCTTCCTTTGTAATTAGATATGGCCAGGAGATTGATTGAGTTCTAACTAATGTAATTTGATCCTAGGGTTACCAGATGAACCACCTAATGCCCAGTTAAATTTAAATTTCAGATAAATAACAAGTAGTTTTTTAGTATATTTATATCCCAAATACTGCATGGGATATATGTATTACTAAAAATGGTTTGTTATTTATCTGAAATTAAAATTTAACTGGATAAATACAGGACAAGTGTTCTGTAGTTTTATTTGCTAACCACAATTATGAGTGAAAGTGATAGGCCCCACTCCCAGGCATGGTCCATCTCCCCCTCCAACACATGTGCTTCTCCACATCTTTCCGCATTTGAGCTGGCTGGCTGGAGACAGTACCCAAGGAAACCTTAGAAGCCACATATTGAAGATGACAGGGCCACTATCAGTCGGGGTTCCCATGATTGCATGAAGGAGGGCAATCCATCTCTGTTCTGGAATGTGGGCAAGAAAGAAACATCTCTTGTATCTGAGTTGTTTTAAATGTTATGTTCTATTTACATCATTAATTAGCCTACTCAACCAGTACCTATAATATATGACAGGAAGCACAGC
Organism: Cabassous unicinctus; assembly: GCA_029593785.1. Classification (NCBI taxonomy): domain Eukaryota; kingdom Metazoa; phylum Chordata; class Mammalia; order Cingulata; family Chlamyphoridae; genus Cabassous; species Cabassous unicinctus. The sequence goes on from JAQZBX010057546.1 coordinate 17,245, forward strand.
ATCTGAGAAGCATTTAATCCTTACCAGTATTCCCTAAAACTGGTATTATTCCCATTTTATTCATGCAGTCACTGAGACTCAGAGCTCTTAAGTAAATTACTCTCCAAATACTTTATCATTGATTTATTCTAAATATGATAATGATAAACGCTGGTTGTTTTTAGAGATAATTCGTGGTCCTCTATGAGCTTGGTTTTGAGTTGTCTTCATATTTTCACCTCAAGCTAATTCCTTATTTCCTGGAATTTTTCATGTTTTAATGGCCCTTGCTTTTAATTTTAATTTTTAAATTAATTAATTGATTTGGGAGGGGGCATTCAAAGGTTCAAAAGGGAACACATTGAAAAATCAGTCTCTACTCCGCAGTCAACCAAATTCCTATTTAGGAAATAGTACTGCTACTATTCTTTCTTTTTCTTTGTGTGTGTGTACTTTAAATTATAGTCTATGAATATACAAATATATATGTCATGTGCACACATGCCCACACACTCACACACACTTTTGTTTTTACCCAAGTGGTGGCATAGTGTTGTGGAAATAAATGATGACCATCCAAATGAGAACAAACAGAAGCGATATTCGGAGCTTGCTACAGCAAGTGAGTCAGTCACCATCACTTGTATTTGACAGAGCCTCAAAGGCAGACAGGGGAGTGAGAAAGCTTTATACTTTAAAAAAAAAAAAAAA
>JAQZBX010057547.1:0-17934 GCA_029593785.1 Cabassous unicinctus
TGTTAGCAGTTAAATGACAGTTTCACTGGAAACAGGGTCTAATGTGCTTCTCACACTGCCATTCTGTACATCAGTTTGACTGGATTTTATAAGGAAAGAAGAGTCATACGTACCTTGAAGCCAGTACTACCCTGAAAGAATCATAGCCCAAGCCTGCAGACTGTCCAGATGAAGTGTGAATACACTTAATAGGAAGGTCACATTGTTGACAGTTTTTTTTATTGGTGGCATATTCCACTGCTCTCCTTCATAAGCATAGTGCACCAGCAAAAAGAAAGAATATCACTGAAATGAATTGAAATTAAAAGTTTCTGTTTTGGAAATAAAACCCCTAATACCTAACTATGGGATTAAACCACTCTGATTGCAAGCACCTGCTAGAGGCTACAGAAAATTAAGTAAACAAACAATTCCACTTAAACTTCTCAGAACCTGAATCCTATAAACATGGAGCATAAAACTCTAGCAAATCCATTATGAAATCTAACAACTGAAAAATCACGTATGAAAATATACCTTCAATGGAAGCTATCCAAGGCAATGATAAAATGTGCATAAAGAAAAGAGTAAAAAATCTCTGAGGAGTACTAATTGGTAAGCAAGTAACTTAAGGGTCATACAGAAAATGCAAGGTTAGGCCATTTAGAAGCTAGTAATTTATTTAACATTGAGATTTCAAAATCAATTTTCTGCTTTACCTCAAGTTAGAGAAGTCATCACAGCATTGGGACAAAATATTGGAAAAGCTTCACTCTCCAGGTACTGTAATTTAGCTACAGAATACATAACTAATGGCAGAATAACAGCAAGGAGTAATGCAGACAAAGAATTAGAGTAAAAACGGTGCAGTAGATGGAAAGCACAGGCAAATGCTTCAAGAGCTACTTTTGAGAAAGCAGCCCTGGAGAGCAAGGGGCTGAGAAAGAATTGGCAGAGCATAACTCTCTGATTCAAAGGCACTTCCACAGGAATCCCAGAAATATCACTGTCCCCTAGGAATCAGCTCTAGAAAGCACAATGGCAGCCGTACCTCAGCAAGCCTGAAGGACAAGATCGCCTCTTTGTTCCATCTCAGGAAGAGCCATCCTGGCAATGTAAGGAACCAAAAATCCATTTCTTTCATATTAGCCATCATCTTGATGGAAGAAGTTTGAGATCTGAAAGCAGAGCCCTAGAAGGTGATTCTGATTCTCTTCTACTCTAAGACCCTTCCACCAGTCATTATCATCGAGTTTAGCGATAGACTTTTCTGAGGGTGGAAAGCCACCAGTCGTTTAGGGATGGTATTTAAAGCTCTTGATATCTGCCTAACTCTGCACCTGCATCCTGAGAGGCCATCACACATCTGTCCCTCCAAGCATGAAGAATGACAGGCAGTGTTTGAGGAGTCTGGCTCTAGGCCGAAATCCTATGTATGATCTTCCAGACCCAACCATAGGCAATTACAAGGCTTTGCCAGGCAGAGTCATGGGGAAAAGCTGCCCTTTTCACACCAGATTTGATATACATTCAATGCATTGCGTCTTCTGGAGGGAGTTGCCATCAAGTACTCAGGCTCCGCTGGGCCTCATGCTTATATGCATATTTGCATTCCCAGCCCAGGAAACTCCATTTCCAGGCACCTCTGCTGAGATTTGCTTATTGGGATGCCTTCACTGAGGCACTTTTCCCCATTCTGATGCAGTACTTTTCTACTCTTGTCCCCCCAACCCCTATTCCCCAGGTCCATAAAATGGCAAGAATTTGGGTCTCCTCAGCAGTGAGAACATTTCCCCCATCTGTAGTGCCATTTGACCCTTACCAAGAGCCATTTCTTGGGAGAAAATGGATCATTGCAGAGCTGGCAACTTTTCTTTTGCCTCTTGCCTCCACTGCTGTAGTAAGTGAACAGAGGCCTGTTGCTTTCACTTTGGCCCCTTGTTTTAATTCACCACCTCAATACCTGGAAACTCGACAGTGTTGTTTTAGGCCTTCACAGCTGTGTTAGCCCTGATGCCTGGAGATCCATTTTCCATCTCCTCTGCCTAATGAATTCCTATTGTTTGTAAGGATCATCTCAAGAAGCCACTATTTCTGGAGGCATTCCATCAAGTTAGGATTAAGTCCTCTAGGCTAACCCAGCACCTGGGACTTCCTTCTGGTACACAACTATGTCATAATCTTTAGTTTTCTGGTACCTAGATCAGTGTTTTCATATTGTATCATTTCTCAGCATCACTTGGAGGGCTTGTTATGATTCAGTAGGTCTGGGGTGGGGTCTGAGAATTCACAAACGAGTTCTAGGTGATGCTGATCCTGCTGGTCTGAGGACCCTGCCGTAACCAGATTTTGTCTAGGTTCTTGACTAAACTACAAGAAATGAATTTCAAAAGCATGTCGGGTTAGTGAGGCCAGTAATTTATTAAGGAATGATGAGAAAAGAAATGGGAGAAAATAACAGATCATAGGTCCCAGGTAGAGAGGAAGGGGCTGAAGAGTGATAAAGAGGGCTGATTTATGGAATATAATTTCCCATTATAGATTATAAATGCCCAGGTTTTACTTGCATATTGATCCAGGTGGGGGCGAAGAAGCCAGAATAGGGCACGAAGAGGAACCGGAACAGGGCAAAGGCAAGAGAAAGCAAAAGGCCTTTGCACTTGCTTTTTTTTTTAAAACCATTAATTATTCCACCCCCTTGCTAATGGCATGGGAGGAGTCCCAGCTGTTTGCTGTTTTGATTGATTACCCCACCCATCAATCCCCCAAGACAGCCCAATAATAAGGACCCTGGAGAATATCTGGGGCTTCTCCTAGCTTCTGGAGGAAATCTCATTCTGAATGGCAGCATCTTGTGAGGGTCTTCCAGCAGCCATCTTGGTGGTATCGATGTCCATGTGGATTTCTTGCCAGGTTCCAGATCCATCTATTGATTTCCTATCTTACTAGGTTCCTTAAGTACTTGTCAAATGAAGGTTAGATCAATAAACTTAGAAATACTAGCATTTATCACTTCACATCCTAAAGAAGTTGAGGTAACAGCAAATAGTAGCCATCCAATATAACCACTCCATGAGTGTGAAAGACCTACAAGCAATTTCTGATTAGTATATTACCAATCCGCTTTTTACAGTTGTCACTTATAAATATAAATCAACACACTGCACAAGAGCAAATCAAGCAAAGAATAAATACTGGAAAATTCAGAAGTACCTAGGCTCCTAACAAAACCATGATGTTGGCCCTTTCCACTGCAGTGTCTTTCCCCCTGAAGAGTCAAAGGTGTGGGAATTAACCTGGAATTAATTTGCCTTTGTATTTACTAAACGTCACAATCTTAAACTCACCTGGTCAGGCCCTTGGTTTTGATCATTCTTGTTCAGCAACTCTGTGATCCTCCTCCGGTACCACTAACACCTCCCCCCCTTCCACTCCCCCCAGAGGAGTGTGAGGGCTTGTTGCCTAACCAGGTGAATTTCCAGGTAACCTCCTGGAATGGGGCAGGTGATGTAGCATTTTTTTTCTTTATAAAAACAGGACTTCTAGCCCCACTGATCTGCTTAAAAAATAGTTGTAAAGAATATCGTTCTTCTGCTCAGAACCATCAAAGGGCGCCTCAACTCAATCCAAATAAAGCCAAAATCATAAGAGTGGCTCTCAGAACCCTAAATCATCTCCCCCCTACCCACCCAATTTCAATTCTTTACTCAAATGCCACCTTGTCAGTGAGGGAGGCCTTCCTTGACCGCACTTTAAAAACTGTGACTCACCCCCTTCCACTGCACTCTCTACCACATGTACCTGCTTTATTTTTTTCCCATGGCACTCATTACCATCTACATAGCAAATGGTTATTTATTCATTGGTTTATTATCCACCACCACCTCCACTATAATGGAAACTACACAGTCAGGGATTTTCATCTTTGTTCCCTGCTATATCCTTAGGGTCTACGAAAGTTCTTGGCATGTAGAAAGTGCTCATGATGGACACAGAGCTGAGCCACCCAGTACCCCTTCAAGCAAGGACTTGATTCACAGATCTGGGGAGGGCCTTATCGAATGGCCTCCAGCTGTCAGCTCCTTCAGGGTCTGCCATCATCAAACAACTTACCCAAGCTCACACCATCCTATAGAAGACTACCAACCACTGGCCCCTGCCAGTTTGGCCCTGCCACGAGTCACTCTGGCAGGCAATATTCACACCAGAGCCTTTGGATTGGCTGGAACCTGTACAGCAGTTACAGTGCTCCCTCTGCCCACACCCACTTCCTTCCCCTTCCCTTTACATGTGTTGATCACTAATAAATAATTTGTACCCCAAATTCCATCTTAGTATCTGCTTCCAGAGTCCTCCAACCTGTAACAGCTCTCAGTAAGTACTTGTTAAATGAATGAATAAATGAATGAATATGCCCCTTGTATGAGGGGCCTCACTGTTATTCCAGCATAGGGTACCCCAGCTCAAGCCCCTCAAACAGAGGCAATTAGTCCCCTAAGGAAGTGATAATTAAACAGAGATTTGAAGGTTGAGGAGGAGGTAACCAGGTCAAGGCAGCAAAGGAAGGCATTTCAAGCAGAGGGCCCAGGCTTGTGCCACAGGGAAGGCTGGAAGAAGGCAGGAGTAGATGGAAAACCAAGGCTCAGGGCAGCATGGTGGAAGATGAGGCAGGGGAACCATGTTCTTTTCTGTTCTCTCACAGTAGCCTTTTATGGTCAATCAGGAAGAGATCTGACCCCTATTTAAAAAAGAGGCCACATTTTAAGCCACAAGAATATTGATCCTCCATTCCTCTAGGAAGAGAAGGACCTCATGGCCAACAGAATAATTGTCCCCCCAAAGATATCCACCTCCTAATCCTAGGAATCTGTACTATGTTCTCTTACATGGCAAGAGGGACTTTACACATATGATTCAATTGCAGATTTTGAGATGAGATTATCCTGGATTCTCCAGGTGGGCCCAATGTAATCACAAGGGACCTAATAACAGAGAGTCAGGGGGGACAAAAATCAGAAAGAGATTGGAAGATGCCACACTGCTGGCTTTGAAGATGGAGAAATAGGCCACTGGCTAAGGAATGAAGGCAGCTTCTAGAAGCTGGAAAAGGTAAGCAAATGGATTTTCCCCTAAAGCCCTCAGAAGGAATGCAGTCCTGCCAACACCTTGATTTTAGCCCAGTGAAACCCAGACTTCTGACTTCCAGAAACATGAATAATAAATTTGTGTTGTTTTAAGCCATTAAGTTTGTGGTAATTACTCTTTGTGGCATTGCTGTCACAGGAGCAATAGGAAGCTAATACAGATCCAGGGAAGAGAGAAAATACCTGCCATCTGTTCCAGAGGCAGACACCTCCCCACAGCAGAGCTGGTTCCTTTGGTAAGCCAAATGACTCTTCATGTTCAAAAATACACATGCTGGGAGCAGATGTAGCTCGTGCAGTTGAGCACCCACCTCTAACATGGGAGGTCCCGGGTTCAGTTCCCAGTGCCTTCAAAAGAAAAACAAACAGACAATGATCAAAAACAATGAGCAGACAATGAGCAAAAAATACTAAAAAACATTGAATTGTATGCTTAAAATGTGTGAATTATAAGGTTTGTGAACTATACATCAATAAAATTATTTTTAAAAATACACATGGCCCTCTCCTCCTACACACACAGATGTGCATTCCAACAAACTGAGTTCTCTTTATAAAATAATAACAGGTTTGCACATTCATACCCTTCTAATACCTGTGTGTGTATATTTGTCTTTTTATACATACATTGACATTTCATGAACACTAACTTTGTACTAGGACTGTTCCTGGCCCTTTAGGTATATTATTTCATTTATACCCAGTATAGCCCTGTGGGATAGATATCATTGTCTCCACTTTACAGAGGAATAAGCTGCAGGTCAAGAAGATTGATTCACTAGTACAAAGCCAGGATTCAAATATGGATTGGACTGCTGTGCTCCAAGCCCATCATTCTGCCTCTGAGTTCGTGAAACCTTACTTCAAGACCGTTCCCACCTCTTATAAGCATGCCATCTTCCCATTAGGCCATCTGTCATCACTATGTTCCGTGTGCACACATACACACAAACACACACACACACCCTCTATTCTTCAACCGCAGAGAAATTCTTTCTCCTCAAAGTACATGGTGTCCTATTGCCTGGCCGTTATACAGGCTGCCTCCTTTCCATGAAACTCTCTTGCTTCTCGTCTTTGCCAGGTGCACTCCTACTTGTTCTTCAGGTCTTGGCATAAACATGAATTCCTCCAAGAAGCCTGTCCTGAGTTCAGGTCCTAAAAGGTTAGATGTTCTTGTAAGGTACTTTCATAGTGCCCTGTACCTTTCCAGTCATTGCACACATTGTATTCTATGAACTACTGCTTGTCTGTCAGTGTCTGCTCCCCCTGCACATCCTCAAGATGCTATTTCCATGAGACCAAGGGTCACTTTGATCCTGTCCACTATGCTATCCTCGGTGCATACAACAACTCATAATAGGCACATCATTAATACTGGTTATATAATTAAGTAGGAGTGAAAATACTTCTGCATTTAGTTAGAAAAGTAAACATATTAACTTACAGAATAAATGGGTCTTAAAGCATTCCACTGTTGACCAATCAGAAAATGCTAGTTTAGTGTTTCATTGTTTGGGCCACTTTTAATGATAGCCCCAAATAGCAACTTCCAGGCTTGAGCCCTGGCTAGATTACACCATTACTGTGAGCATTGAGTCATATCAACTGATGATGTGGACCTGCATGAAATTCTATTATTTCCAGAAGCAAATAGTGACAAAGCAGCCCTTTTTCACTGTCATCCTCTTTCACCAAAGTTAAGAACTTAGGGAAATAGAGTCTTTTCCACCCCATTTGGTTGTCACTCCATGATCCAGGGGGATAAAGAGGAAGATTCATATAAACTATTCTGTGAAAGTACAGGAAGGAAAACTCTCCCATGTTCCTAGACACAAAGATTCTGTTGTTATATCTGTGTAAGCCACAATATGTCTGCAGATCAGTGCCTTGTGGCCTGAAAGACTTGAAGTTACCTTTTCAAGGGTTATACTAGCAAAATGGCCTGCTGGGGACCACTGGTTAGTACTGCATGAACAGAGAAGTAATAGTGACGGTAGTAATAAAAGTTAACACCTATCTGTTCAGAAACACTTCCTAGGTACAAGGGCAGTGCATTATAAGCATTAATTCAATTACTCCTCACCATAGACTTAAGGGGTAGACACTCTCATTTCCCCGTTTTACAAATGGGGAAACTGAGCTCAGAGAAGACAGAAGAACTAACTGAAATCCAGGTATTTTTGGCAACAAATACTGTGCTCTCAATCACTATGATGCTTCTTCCCAACTACTCATTAACTGGATTTGCTCATTAGTGCATCAGTTCAAAAGGTTTTAATGCCAATGAAGATTTATCCTCAACAATTTGAGCAGAGGAATAGCTCTAGTGTAGAAAAACTGGTTTTGCTTGCTGTGTAAGAGGCTGCTGTGACTACTATATGAAAAATACCAGATCTACAGTTAGAGGAGCTGGTTTTTAAATTCTTTCACCCACATCTTGGGAGAAAGAAAAATATCTACCTCAGTGTGCTAATACAAATTAAAAATAGCATTGTATAAAAGCTTAGGGCTCAATAAAACTGAATTTCTGACTTCACACTGAATCTAAGAAATGACATATTCCAAAGGGAAATGATTCTGGCACCTGTTGGTTACATGACAATATTGCTACCACCAACTTATGTATTTTTCTAGAAGATAATGGCAGGTACTTAACAAGCCATGGAAAAATGTTTTTGCTTTAGAGCAACATGACTGAGATAGCACCTCCATGCCCACTAAACAATCAAATGGCCTTTGGTATTTTCCAAACATAATGTCAGTGCTCTGTAACTCAATATCTGTTCATCTAGATTTAAGTTTTAAATAGTAAGTGACATTTTCAAAAGTCCTGTCTTGTACCATTGTTTATATAAGGGTATCCTAAGAATCAGCATATCCTTAAAAATGTTTACTCTGTTTAAGAACAGTTTAACATGGACAGCTAACTAATCCTTATCCCCCCTGCCCCCACCCCATCTACATCATACACTTTCTTAGCCAGTAGAGTACTTGGTATCTCATTTTAGTATTTCGTTGTCCATATTAACATAAGTGTTTCTTTGTGAGTCACTTAATCCTCTCCTTAGTTAGAAAAATCTTTCAATCAACAACAGTGTGTTAGGCATCAACTATGTGCAAGATTCCTCTCTAGACACTTGGCAGTGGAGGTGAGCGGGATTACAGACAATAGCTTGTTAGAATAAGGAAACTCAGGATAGTGTAACCCACCCTAAGCAGAGCTCACAAGCTAGGCCTGTGGCAGATACGTATAAGGACAGGTCCTTGGGGCCAGAAGGAGATATGGTCATCAGACTGATCAGAGAGGACATGGCCACAAGAGAAGCTAAAAAGGAATGTTCATGCCCCACCCCACACTACCAACCCCCCATGTCAGTACTAACTGCCAGACATCCTAGACAGAGGAGAACAGAGGGATGGCAATCGCTCAGTGAAATCTTTGAGCATTTTATATGCGATTTACACGTTTCAGAGGAAAAGAAGCCACAGCTGAAATGACAAGAGAATAGAAAATAGCTTTTAAAATCATAAATAGATCTCTCTGTGGCCCAAATGGAGACTTTTCAAGCACTCAGGCACATTTCAAGATTGGGGGACTGTCAGCCACAAGTTAGCTGGTTCATTGGTCTTTATTATTTGTTATTTTATATTAACATTTTGCTAGGTCTCTAAGCCTAACCTAAAAGAGCTCACTAGATTAAGCATGTGGGTAACAAGCACAGTGTAATATTTAATGGGCATGCCACCAAAGAAATGTGTTTATCCATGTGTAATATATTATAATTCATGAAGATTATTAAGGTTCCTTCAATAATGTTCTCTGATACATGCTGTAGTAATATTTAGGCTACTTCTAAACAAATGTCTTTCACTGTGATAAGCGACATGTGGCTTCTCAACTCTTCTAATTTCCAGAGGATTATATTACCCTTAAGACACAAATTCATCCTGATTCCCCAGGTTGTTTCCAATATTGTGTAATCATATTCTTTTCCGTAAAGCCAATTCATTAAATTGAATTGAAACTAAATGTCATTTTCTTGTGAATCTTTGTTAGACTTTTCAGGTAAACAAACTCATGAATTGGAAAATTAAAAGGTTTTTTTCCTGCCATAAGTTCCAAAATACAGCCGTCTTAAGAAGTGCTAAGACATAGCAGGGTATAATGTCATCCACGAGGTAAATGGTGCTTGTAAATATAGCTCTAAGGTCTCCTAACTATGCAGTCCATTGACCCTGATGAACAACACCCATTTGGATTCTGCTCCAACAACTTGTTTTCTTCTTTTTCTCTCCAGGGGAAAAAATCACGTGCATAAGAAAAATAATCACAACGTTCAGCAAAAACTACCTGAAATTGTAGACTTCACAGAGGAAACAAGAATAAAGAGTATCAACAACAGGAAAGAGAGAGAAAGGCCTTGTAATGACAGCTGAGAATTGAATTCCCTAAGAAGAAATTATCCAGTTAAGTCAAGATTTGTGGTTCAGTGTTATCATCACCAACCACCATTCCCATGGTGACCCGAGGGATTTGCCAAGATTACAGGTTGAGTGCTGTACCTGCCCCCAAAATAAATGCCTGCCCTCATCCCTGACAGATACACAGTGTTCTTATTTGGAAAGTGTTTCTCAAAGAAGCAAACTCTCTCCACAGACGGCATCCCTTGGGCAGCAAGCATGTGTCCATATTAGATATTTATGTCTTAAATAAATAGTTTACAACGTTTAAATAAGGACTGCAAATGATGGGATAGAACCAGCTTCACACCATAAGCTATACATATCCACAGAGATATTTCTTAGAAAGATACAGGAAGATGTCACCGAGACACAGGTGTGTAGAACAAATGTATCTCGGTGAGTAATTAGCAAGGGGTGCCGGATTAGTATGGACAACAATAACAACATCATCAAGGTGGGCCATCCACTAAGGGATCAGAGCCCTTTTCATCTACAGCCAGATTTCCCTTGGAACAGACTCCCAAATGAAACCATGAGACAGATCTCTGGGTATCTTTATTCACTGCAATCAGAGGGCTGTTTGTTGATAAGGATCACCAAGGGCAAATGAAGAAGGAAAATCATTGATCATCTCAATAAGCTGGCAATCAGGCCCTAGCACCCCAATTTTATGGACTCATCTGGCAACCTGGCAGTGACATGGTCCATAAAACCATGCAGGCTTGTGTAACTTCCATTGCATCATAAATTAAAAGGGGCAATATCATTAAAGACAGCTCCAATCTCAGTCCCCACCTTTATCAAAACCTAAGCACATTTTAAAGCTCAGAGACCCACTGGCATTCCAAGAAGCTACCACAATATAATGAGCTCACTTAGAGCCAGGTTGGTATAAATCCGTATGAAAAATTCAGCAAAGCAAGTTCAGAATCAATATTCACATACAGGAAGGAAGTTAGATAATAGGACATTGTGTAGAGAGATTGGATGAGAACAGATCATGTAGAACTTTGACGGTCATGTGAGGAATTTTGGTCTTTATGCCTAAATCAGTGAGAAATTATGGAAGGATTTTAACCAGGGTGGTGACATGGTGTGCTTTGCCAGTTTCAAAGATGATTCTGGTTCAGAATCAGGAGATACGGTCATCAGACAAGTGCCTAATGTGTTTGGTGATGCCCCTCTCTTTTGAAGCTCATATCACAAAACAATTTATGTACTTTTTTCTGAGGATCCTTCCACCTTCACTGGATGCTCCATGAGGGCAAAAATTCAATTCTTAACCACTTTTTTTCCTTGACCTCCTCAGTGACTACCTAAATGAAAACATCTTGATTTAGTAATTAATGAACGCTTTACATGTCAAAAGCCTCAAAGGGGAGGGAAAGGGACTAAGTTGTTTTCTCATTTTGGAGCAAAACCTATCACATGATGCCACCAAGCAAAATCCTCTTCTCTGTTGAAACTTCTGTGCTGGGATGACAAGCCAGGTCTGAACCCATGTTCAGATTTTTCACTCTCTTTGGGGATCTCTACTTTAATGATAATTCTCCAGGTGGCCTTTTCCCTTCTTCTACTGTCATGAACTTTCTTCCTAACCCCCCACCCCCAAGTATATACACAAGAGAAGTTGCAGCACCTTCAGAGCCAAGTCAAATCTTTCCTTTTTAAGGGGGAAAAAAAGGTTTATGTTTTCTCATTTTTTTAAAAGATGAGAATATTTAGGTCTGAAAGAAGGGCATTTGGACACATTTTAGTTTTTGCACATGTATAGAATAAACTCTAACTCTCTGGAATCTTCAATTAAGATATCCTGGGCTCAGGACAAACTCAAGCAAATATCCTACATCATCTTCAACACAACTCTCCTTACACAATGAGAGTTTTATGTAGTAAGCAACCAGTAAATGTTTGTTGACAATAAGAAATCTGAGAGCTGCAAAGCCATTCAACCATCACTGGTAATCTAAATGCATATTTTATTTTCATGGGCAGGGAAGAGAACTGACATTTTTCTGAAAGACTGCCAACAAGATTTTAAAAGCAAACCAAAGGATTTAGTGTAGGGTAACAGAAAATGTCAGCTCAGATGAAAACATCACATATAATGTAATACTTTTGGTCAGCTACGCTTTTCTCTAATAATGAACAAGTATTTTCCTATAATATACAAGTGCTTTAGACATCAATTTTTAAAAACATGCTCTGAAAATAAAAATATAGCATAAAGAGAAAGATAATTGAGATTATAAGGAAATAAAAACAGAGGGGGGAAAAACACATTTGGAGCAGCAAGACATCACTATGAATTCGAAGACATCAAACCAATGGATGTTAAAGTCAGGGCACTCCACTGCCATCGTTTTCTGAAAAGAAAGGTGAGGCTCAGACCTGATCCACTACTATAACACTTTACTTTGGAATTTGACTTAGCAGAAACCTTTGTAAGCCTTCAAAAATCCTTTTATATTTTGCTTTTTCCCCATGGTAACCAAAAGTGTTCCAATGAAAATGTCTAATAGAATTTCAGTGACAGATGACTTTGGTGACTTTGATCTGTTAATATGTCAACTGAAAGCCTATAACAATATAAGTATTGATTACCTTTCATTTTGATGGGTGGCTGTCCAAAAATTTTGCCCCCACAATGCTAATCATTCCATTTACAAAGTTTACCCACTGGGGTGAAGTTTTACTGCAATTCTTTGACCATCTATTTTTTAATGAAATAAAATTTTAAAAAAAGATCTAGAGATTACTAGAAAACAGGCCAAAAGAAGGGTGTAAGAGGTGTGTTTTTTAAAAGTTGTTGTTGTTTTTTTTTTACTTTATTTTTCTTTTTATTTATCCCTCCCTTCCCCCAGATGGTTAGCTTGTCTGTCTGCTTATTTGCTCACCTTCTCCAGCAAGCACCAGGAACCAAACCCAGGACCTCCCACATGAGAGGGGAGTGCCCAACGGACTGAGCCACATCTGCTCCCCATGGACTGCAGCGTCTACTGACTTGTGGTCTCTGCTTGTTGTGGTGAGAAGCAGCATTTAGCTCTGTTGCGGGGGAGGTGGCATCTGCTCATCTTCTTTTAGGAGGCACTGGGACCCGAACCTGGGACCTACCATGTGGTAGGTGGGCGCCCACGTGGTTGAGCCACATCCATTTCCTGAGGTGTGTTTTTGACAGCTTTATTGAGATATAATTCATATACCATACAATTTATCCATTTAAAGTATACAATTCAATGGCTTTTAATATATTCACAGAGTTAGGAAACTATCACCACCATCAGTTTTGGAATGTTTCATCACCCCCCAAAAGAAAAACCTAAAAGAAAACCCATATCCTTTAGCAGTCACCCCTACTTCCCTCTTCCCCTGGCCTCTGGCAATCACTAATCTACTTTCTATATCTACAGGTTTGCCAATTCTGAACATTTCATATAAATGGAATCACAATATGTGGCCTTTTGTAACAGACTTCTTTCACTTAACATAAGGTTTTCAAGGTTCATACATGTTGTAGAATGTATAAAAACTTCATTTTTTTAAATTGATGAATAACATTCCATGGTATGGATAAACCACCTTTTGTTTATCCATTCATGAAGTGATGGGCATCTGGTTGTTTCTACTCATATTGGCTATTATGAATAATGCTGCTATGAGCATTTTTGTACAAGTTTTTATATGGATTACATGTTTTCATTTCTCTTGAATATATATCTATGAGAGGAACTGCTGGGTCCTATGGTTCCTCTGTGCTTAACATTTTGAAAAATGGCCAGATTGTTTTCCAAACTGAGTACACCATTTTACATTCCCACCAACAGGGTATGAGAGTTCCAATTTCCAGGAGAGAGGTTTTAAACTCAGAAATCCACATCCAATATTTGAAAACTTATCAAAATAGAATTTTAGGCCCTGCCCTAATCAAGATGGCAAGTGAGATGTTTCAGGGCTCTGTCCCCCTCAACCAGAGCTTTGTACAACCACCAAGAACTGGCAGAAACATCTTTCTCAGAGTCCAGAAGACAGCTAAAGGACTGCAGTAACAGGGCGAATACTAAACCAAGAAAAAGGCTACCATAAATTGGTAGGACCTCATGGCGCCCAGGCTGGCCCCACCCCCACCCTTCACAAGCTCAACATGGAGACGCCCATGCCCCCCATGTGGAGCTCTAGTCCTGGTTCCAGAGGGAGCAGAGTAACCCTCATGCACATCCTGGGAGCAGGTATGGCTGGCCTGATCTGTCTAGGGGTGGCCGAGGGACTTGCCTTCCTAAAACTTGTCCTGCATGTACAAGGTGGCTCACGGAGCTTTCCTACAGAGCACTGTGGGAGACCAGTCAAGTTGTGCTGCCCGGGGCAAGGGATTGCTTGGCTATAGGGCATACTGTGTGGTGTCCGTGACTGCGAGGAAACTGTTTCCTAAGGAAGACGGGACATTTGTATCCATGTAAATCCTCCAGGAATTGCCCTGGTGCTTCTCCTAGGACTCTTATGACTGACAGCTACTTCCTGAATCCAGGTCACAGCTACCTATCTCTTTTCAATCTGAACCCGAAGCCTGTTTCCTCACCTTGCAGTCCCTCCTGCCTACTGATTCCAGGAGCTTCTTGACTCAGGATAGTTAATAATAATAACTAATATTTTGGGGACACAATAGAATAAATAATGATATACTAGAGGAGCTTTCTTTTCCATTGGGTGCCCCATTTATTCTTCAATAGTCAGCTCAAGTGCACTCAATAGAAATTTCAAAGCAAGCGCAATGTCTCCACAAATAAAATAATACAGTGTGGGGAAAAATCATAAAGTGACATGGAAACATCATTTGAATGGTTCACTATTACAAGATTTATAAACTTGAAGCAATGGGGGAAAAAAGAACTTACAGAGACATGAGAGTATATGAGTATTTTATCGGTATTTTAGAAACAACCAAGGTTTTGTCATCAGGAAAACCTGGGTTTGTTTGCATCCCTACTACAGACTTTAATTTTCTGCATTCCAAATTCCTCATTCATGAAATGGTAACCACAATACCTCCTACATAGGGTCCTTGCAAGAATTAAATGAGAAAATATCTTCTAAGAGCTAGCATATAGCAGGTGCTCCATAAATATCTATTTCCATTTTGCCCTCTTTCAAACTAATGTTTTAAAACAAAAGTCTCACATGAGTAAGACTTTTGCTTTATTCTAATAACAGTCCCTCCACCAGAGTATTTCCTAAGGGTAGGAAATTTTGTTTGGCTCACTGCTGGGTTCCCAGCTACCAGAATAGTCCCTGGCATGTAATAAGCAGTCAGTAAATATTTGTGGAATGTAAAACAGTAATATCAGCAAGCATTGTCAGAGTGTCTTACTTTAAAAAGAGCTTTAGCGTTCATGGTCATTTGAACAGCATAATATTCTCATTATTATTATCTCCATGTTTTTCGGATGGGAAAAAACCAAGACTCAGTGAGGTGAAGTGACTAACCCCAGAAAGGCAGAGAAGGGAATGATAGTCCAAATTTGTTCCCTTTATCCTCAACTGTTCTACCAGCTACTATTCTCTGCTGCCTTCCATCTTGGTATGAATGAGTTCCACTACACTTTATTTTTTTTAAATATAACCCATTCCAGTAGGTCATATATGATCTAGGAGCAGAAACAATGCAGAATGTCGATCATTATCAGCTTAAGAGCCAGTCATTCTCATTCCTCTTAGCAGTACAGGAATGGCCTAAGGCAGCTGAGAACATAAATGCTTCACAAATGTGGATTAAACTTCCCAAATCCCATGAGAGACTAGTATGGCTATAGTGAGCTCAGAGACAAAAAGGTTACAGGACATGTTTCTCCAGGCCAAACTTATTCACAGACCTAGAAGAAACTTTAGAGGTCCTTTGTGAAAGAAGTAAAATGAATGTCTTTATTTTACAGAGGAGGAGACTGAGTCCCAGAAAGGGTAAGTCACCTGCCCGACATCACACAAGTTAGTGAGAGAGCTGGGACTGGCACACACAGGTCTCTAGTCTCTCAAACTACAATATCATCATCATCATTAGAGTCAAGATGAAGATGATGTAGTGATGATGATGACGATAGCTCTGTTATTCTATATTGAATGCTTCCTATGTGTCTGGCACTGTGTACTAAGCGTTTCACATATTTTATCTCATTAGCATCATTCATTCTATTAGCTTCAGCATAAAGCAAATTTAAAAACTTGTCAAATGACACAGGCTAGTGAATGCTGGAATCAACATACTTTTCTGTCCCTGTGGTAAACAGTTCTGAGAGTAAGCAAAAATAACTGAATTACTTGCTTCAGGAAATCTTCCTTCCAGAAGATAAGGTGATATATCAACTAAAATAGTTGACTTTTTATGACTATTCGCTTGCCATCTGGACTTGCTTCAAGACCCTCACCTTAATATTGTGTCGTGAACTCTGCCCAATCCTCGCCAGTTCCCCTCTTGCAAAACCAGCCTTAAAATCACCCAGCCCAGACCTTAAAATATACAAAATATCTTCCTCTGATGTCCTACTTCTGAGAAACCACTAAGAATCTTCTAAGAAACCACTAAGATGGTATTCTCCTTACTGGGTCTGATTCCTGCCTTTTCTGGTGATTCTGGTGGTTTTGGGGGGTATCTTTACAAGTATATGGAAGAAGTGGAGCTCAGACAGACCCAGGTTTACTGAAATACAAAGTCCATATCTCTAATCATTGTAATATTATCCCTTCTTTCATAAAACCACTGCTTCTTTTCATAAGGCAATTAAAATATCACCTATTTTAGAAAATTTCCCAAGTCATAGTCAAAGGTTCCTGCCTATTATTCTCAAACATGCCCTGTGTTTACCACGATCATTGTGTATTCTTCAGTGTATCTCCCTCACTGCCTACAGACCACGTCACAAGAGTAGGAATTATGTCTTCATGCATGCATTCATTCACTCCCTCACAAGTGTCACTGAGTACCTTCTCTGTGCCAGGTTCTGAGCTAGGTTCTTATTCAAGGTCTTCCATCGTCTCAGTACATAGAAGGTATTCAACAAATATTTACTGAAAAAGATGAATGGATAGTTGAATGGATGAGTAGATGAATGGATGGGGCTGTAAAAATAGTCCTACTTTGTGGGAACAAGCAGAAAATATCCAATGCTGGGCCAGTTTGTCTTTTATACCCTGAAAATTCTTGCAGACACTTGTTAGAGATCGAATGAAATGAAGAACTCATGTTATTTTTATTTCTCCTAATATAGGAGTGGCAACTATAGGATTTGAACAGGAGTATAATGCCAAAATATGGCCCTGCTCCCTTTCTTCCTTTTGGGAATTGGTTGCTCCCCAACAACTTGAGAGAGTAGACTCATGTCAGTGGTCTGATTACATATCCAAATAGTGGTTCATGGTGGTCTTGAAAGTTAAGTGCACTGTTCCCCTCCCCATTCATGGTGATTTTTGAAGCCAGTTAGCAGCCTTTAGTGTTAACCCAAGTCTTCAGGTCCTCACCTACCCTGGCTCCCATCAAATAAACACAAGAAAATTAGGTTGCAGAATTTCAGTAGAGTGCTAGTCATTTGCTTCTCTGCTTTCTCTAAATGACTACAAAGATGATTGTTAGGGAGAAACTTCCAGTCCTAGAGTCACAATGGTAGAGTGGAAGGCCCTCAAGCTACTAAAGAGAACAATGCAAAAATTCTTATAGTCTTGCAATTCTTCCTGTTTTGTTTCCTTCATTTATGGCTATGAATGAAGATGCTATGTGGAACCGCTCCTAAAATGGCAAATCCCAAAGAATTTTATCTGTTCCCATCTTTTGGGACATAATGGCCAGTGGTACTGAGCATACATGAGAAACCGGATGAATAATGTCCAGCATCTTTACTCAAAACAAATCTTGACTCCAGTAGAAGTAAAACAGCAGCTCACCCATCACCATCTTCCCTGAGATGAAGAACAAAGGGCCAGAGTAGCCACCACCTGCCTGGATTGAACCTGGGTTATGATTACAAGGCTAAGTGAAGAATGGTCACCATGGGTATGAGCAACTAAAAGAGAGACAGGAAAGCAAAGAGGAATAATTCACACACATACACACACACACACAGAGAGAGAGAGAGAGAGAGAGAGAGAGAGAGAGAGAGAGAGAGAAAACAAAAAAAAAACAGCAGGATACTAGCCAAAGATGTCAGTGGAGAAAACAGGGATTTAAAAATATACACTGACTCTGACTTCCACTTGGGATGCAGTCAGCTGAAAGTGTGTTGCTCTCTCCTGTACAAGAAAAGATAAAATACAGGACAACTGCTAAATCACAACCTCTTTAACAATTCAGAGAACTGAGGTCACA
>JAQZBX010057548.1:0-17935 GCA_029593785.1 Cabassous unicinctus
CCGGACTCCCTGCAACCCCCAAGACTCTTCTTTTTTAACATTTGTTATTACTTAGCTCTTTTATTTGGCAGGGATCCCTTCTATCTCATCTTCTAATGCACTGGAAAGGTTCCTGTTGCCAATAGCTTAAAGCCTACTACAGCTCGGGTAAGCGGCATTGCCGAACTTTCTAGCCTCTGCGTCCTTATAAATAATGCATCTGGTTTCCTGTAACTACATGAACCCTTAGATTTTAGTAGTCATTTCTTTGTTAGTGGGGGTAAAAGAGTTGGGAGATGAACAGTTGTGGAAATAGTTGCAGGCAGTTATCACTGATTAGAACCTGACTCTATGATATAGGCATTAATCACTGGGTTAATGCTAATGGAATGCTTATGATTTTAAAGTAGACATAAACAAGATATATATAAAGAATACCTTCGCAGACTGAAATGCATGTTTAATTCAACATGGAAAATGCGGGACCCTTTTGAACTTTATTGCCCATAATTGGACTTATTTTTGTACTCATTATTAAAACCTCTTTCAGTTTGCATTGACTGCATTGCCTCTTTTGAGTCTGTGCTCACTGCTCTTAAGAACAATAGCAATGAGATAGTAAAGATAATACCTGAATGCTCTAAGGAACTTGATGGTATAACCAATTACTGTATTTGTAATGAAGGGAAAATGCTATGTGAATAACTTAGCAAAATTAGTAGTGTGTCTCATATGCTAACTTCAAATGTGTTTATAAACTCAGGTAATTAAAAAGTGTTTTATTTCTGAACATCAGGAAAATTAGTACTTAAACAAGAGAAGCCGTTAAAAAACAGAAACAAAAACCATTTTAACGATGTCCTTTAAAATGCACCTTCAAGCAGTGTTAATGTAAAGCAGGAAACTTTTTGCAACAGTATGTGTCCTTCTCGTCACTGGACATGCCGTCATTGGACATTCACAAAATAATAAAGTTTCAGTGTTAGCATTTTGTTGGAAGGTCAAAACCATCAAATTGACTTAGATGTGTAATAAACACATTGCTGTAGAACCTTGTCTTTTTATCACAATTAATTGACAGAAGGCAAAATCATGTTTCTAACTAGAAAAAGGATATTAATTGTGATCATTTCATTATTGATTTCTTTGATTACCATCAGTTCATCTTCTGAGTAGCTCATATGTTTCCGAAGATGATAGCTAATAACTTTAATAGTAAAATTTATTCTGGTCATCTTTAGGTTAGTCAATTTTTCTTTGACTAGTGTCAAACTTCCATATGAATAAGCGAGTTACTCTAAGCAGTCAATTTTTAAATCATCAGATCTGTGTGCTATAATATAATATTTCTCTTCGATTTTGACTCTGAATATTTCTATTTTGAAATCTTAGAAATTCTATGAAATTAAAACATTCTTTAATACTTCAGGAAAGTTGACATCATCAGTAAATATGAAGTCTTTAATTCACCAGAAAGATACTTATAAAATGCATCCATTGCTTTATTTGATTTATTTTAATCAACCCACCAAAAACAGTCAAGCCGACAACTACTTTAAAATATACCAACCCACCATCAAATTACTACTGCAGAAGAGTCTGTTTTTGATGGTGGTTTTGTTTTGATGGTTACTGAGATGGGAAACAGATGGATTATGTTTTTCTGGTATTGTACAATACCGTCAAAGGCCTCTTGCCTGGGCATGGCCTCTTCTGGAATTGAAGCTCTGCATTCTTCTTCTATCACTAGTCAAAACAAAACGCTATCAGAAGAAAACATTTTCATAACTGGATCCTGAGTGAAGGAAAGTCTCAGATACTTAGGCATACATGTACAATAAACAGTGTTTCCTGACATGCTTATTTTTTCTGTCTTTCCTTTTTTTTTAATTACTCTGCAATGTGTCAGCCACACAAATAAAATCTATTATGAGACTATGGACTCTCATGCCTGAAATATTTGCCTTTGTACCAGACTAAGATCAGGAAAACTGTTTTCCATCAGAATGTAAATAAAAGGAAGCAGGAACCATTACGGTCCCTTTCCCCTATGCCCGCAGCCCCCTTAGTCTTGTGTAGGCCTGACACATAGTAGGCACTTACTAAATAATTGTTGAATGAATGAATAAATGAAGTTGCCAAAGACCGTGGGGACAACACCAACATAGAATTTATATGGAAAAGCTTAAAAAAGGTATAAACTAAAGAAAAAAAAGTGTGGTGTGGTGGGGAACTGTGGCAGAAAGGCATTAATTAAACCTCCCCTTTTCACTTTTTTTTTTTTCTTTTTAAGAGGTACAGGGGATTGAACCCGAGACCTCGAACATGCGAAGCAGTGGCTCAACCACTGAGCCACACCTGCTCCGCCCTTTTCACTTTTAACTGAGTAATTTTTAATGTACTGCAATTGTCTAATATTTTCAAATACTGATTTGAGTTCTTTAAGAAAATAATTCTAAGAAAAATTAAAATTTCCTGCAAAGGCTTGGGGTATGGCATGCCTTTGTCCCTCTTCTTGTTGGTGTTAGAAGGAATATGCAGCCGAGGAGTATTATACTGTTTAGTATGTTGAAAATTTCTTATTCATTTACTTATTGGCAACATCATATAAATGACTTCATCATGGCCTAGCAGAAAAGTATCTTTTCTGCAGTTGACAACTTTTTGTTTTTGAAAGTTTTCTTCCATTACCCAAGGAAGAGAAATAAAAACGTGCTTATGTAGAACAGTTGTTAACGTAGAGAGGTAGAGTCGACCACAGCTGTAGGAGAAAAGGGCTTTGAAGTCAGGTACATCTGTGTTTGAATCTCACCTTCACTACTTTCTAGCTGTGTGGTTGTGGATATTCTTTTTGTCTTCTCTAAACCTTACTTTGTCCATTGGTAAAATGAGAATAATAGCACTTACCTTGCAGCTTGATTATTAGGGTTATAAATAAGGAGCAATGTGTATATATATATATATACATTTCTTGGCAAAGTATCTGACCTGCTTCTGTTTTTCGCAGTCTTCTCTTTTATTTTCCAAGGTGACTCAGACTTTTCCACTCTCTGATAACTTGAACCTTGCATTCCCTCTCTGCAGAAAACCTCACTTCCTACTTCAGAGAAAGCAGAGATTCTAAAATGGAAGTTCTATTAACTCTTGTTACCAGATCAGTAAGGCCGAGCACAACGCTTGGCACACAAATCTCCACTTGGTAAATATTTTCTGTATGGATGGATGGATGGTACCTATTTTTAAATTATTATTATTTATCTAATATAGTGGGAAAATGCTGCTTTTGAAAGTGGGTCATGCTGAGGTTTTCCTGCCAGACTCTGTGAAGTTAGGTTAAATGGTGAATAGAAAATTTCCTAATCAGTTGCTGTATGTTGGCTGAATTACGGTAATGCCATTTCATTTTGAGTTAGACAATTCAAGCATGTAGCCTTAATTTTTTGGCAGTGCACATATCAGTTAGGTAATGATTTTTGCGCCCATTACATTTTTCCAGGCACAGATTATGGTAGAGCTGCCTGCCTACAGGAGTACAACTAGGTGTTACCTGAGATGCCTAAAAATGCTTTACTTTCTCATTGCACATTCAGAAGAAAAAAAAAAAAATTAGAGCTCTCTTTCTGTCATTCTTTTGCATCACCAAATGCTTAGGTACTTTGGAAAACTGCTTAATTTGTAGTATTTATCTTAGTAGATCCTGTTGTTTTAAAGGAGTGAATGGGTAGCAGTAATTTAGCTTTTTACACACACTGAAGTTCTCACCCAAAACTTTGTCCTTTGCCCCCATTCAGGCTGAAACTGAAGAATGAGAGGGATCCAGTTGTACCTAGATACCTTTTGGATGACTTTGACGTCAGTCAGAGAACAGTAGTAGACATTGGAAAGACATGATTGAAGAAGAGATTGGGTTAAACCCAGGTATTTAACCTGGGGTTAGGGAGCCTGTAACCTGATGATGAGTTATTTGACCTCCAGCGACAGACTCGTGGCAAAGCCTCAAGGAAGAATTTTTGAGAAACGCTTCAAAAGATTTATGTTTCAGTTTAGAAGCCTGTCTAAATGCATTTCTAACCATTTAAGTTAAGCCTCTCCTTTCTTATGGGAAGTACGTGGGGGCAGGAAGAGCATATGGTTGAAACTCTGCGCTGCAGTGATATGTAAAAGAAGTGCTTTTCCTGCTAGGTTAAATTGCTCTGCAGGCCTTTTGCTGTCAGTGACATGATTTAGTTAAATACAGATGCTTTTAGAGGGTCTTTGTACTGCAGCATACATATTTAATAGTTTTGTAAAATATCTGCATGCATCACTGCGGGGGGCGGGGGGAATACAGCAGTGGATAAGCTCAACCTCGACATCAGAGCCTTTGGCCTGATAGTGCTTAGTGACTAGTTGACCACTTAAAAAATATGTCCAGATGGAAATGTCTGAACAATCCAAGGGTCCTATTTATTTCAACAAAATGAAGCTTGCTGTCGGACTCTTCTGATTTTGTCTATAGTTTAAATTTTACATTTTCCCCGTTCACATTATTCCTAGATGACCCAGTTCTCTAGTGATCAACGTATAGCCTTTAAAATATCCCTTTTCAATAAATAAATGGTATTGTGTGGAGGTCAGAAAGCACTCTTAGATTTTCTGCAGCAATTAATGGTTCATCATATAAAGAGTCCCCATTGCCATTAGATAATGGTTCAAATTATATGAATCCTTTATCCTTGATGTAATTCTGAAATTCATCTTAAAGTCAATTCCTTAAATTAAAAGTGATAGGAAGGTGGTTGGGGGATGCTGCAGAGGAAAGGAAATAGCCAAGTACTAGTTATTGAATGTAGAATTGGTATATGGTTTTGTTTGTTTGGCATAGGCAAATGAGTTTTTGTAATACAATTTAAAAGAGTATGTCAGGAGAGGTGCTCTATCATGTATTGAAGCCCAAAACAACCATGATAAAAAGAATTAATGTTTTTTTCCCCCAGCATGTTGTTATGAAAATTTTCAAACATATAGAGAAGTTGAAAGAATTATGTAGTAAACAACCTATGCTCCTTACCTACATTTTATCATTAACATTTTGCTGTATCTGCTTTATCATTTATCTGTTGATCAGTCCATTTATTTTTTATGCAATTTCAAGTAAGTTGTTGCAGACATGAGTACATATGTATGTGATATATATGTTTTATTACATTCTTTAAAATAATATGTAGTTTATGGATCATGCTAACCAACAGAATGCATGTTTTTCTTGAACGAGCCACAATATTTGGACCTGGGATTTACTAGTCATCATATTCGAGAGTATAACTCAGTCATCATCAGCCTTTTTGTCCTGTCCCTGACAATTACTTCTTACCTTGACCCAATCTTCTCTCTCTCCAAATTAAAATAGGATGTAACTCTGGCTCACCAGTTCTCACATATTGACAATTCTTGATATAGTGTGTGTTTGAATCATGGAAATAATGTTAGGCTGATTCTTATTTTGAATTGGCAGTCTTCTCTCCTGAAGATACCCTCCCTTTATTCTATATTTTTCCATGTAACTAGTAAAGCTAATTGTAATGTTTCAATCATTCAGGTAATTTCTAACTTCAGCCTGTTCTCAGAGATAGTTCTTAGTGAAAACTCTATAGTCCACATTCAGTATGTCCCTTAGTTTGATGAAATTCTGTCAAGTAATTCTTAATGCAAATATGAATATTGGACCTCTGCATAACCTTCAGAAAGAAGGTCATTCAATAAAGTTGTGACCAAAAGTGGTAATGGGAGCATAATATAGAGTAAACTTTCAAACAGAAACAACCCTAGTCAAAGAGTCAAAGTGAGATTTTCTATTGTGATAACCCATGACAGTAGAGACAGAAAATCAATAATAGTTACTTTGTAGAAGTGAATTGAAAAGGGGAGGAGCAATAGACCTGAATTCTAGTCCTGACTGAAATTAATTTCTGTGAGACTCTAGGCATTTATTTATTTATTCATTCTTCCTGGGACTTTTTTTCTTCTTGTACAGAATGCAATTCCTGTGAGACCTTTTTCAGCTCTAGCATTCTTTCAAAGAAAATTTTAAATCTAATTATTATTGAGATGACAGTTGATCTTTGCATTAAACCTAAATCATTTTACTCCAAATAATTTCTGAGAGATAAAGAAAGGAAATGAGTCATTCTTAAACAGAACTAACTCTAGCAGCATATTATATGATTTCTGATAGAAACTTTTAAGTTGGAGGTTGAATCATTAGGTATTTTTATCTTATAACTTTCAAATTCATATTTTTAAAGTAATAAAAATTGTAACAACGCAGAAGAAGCTTCCTCCCCTTTCTCCGAGAAGCTGCAGAAAAATATGAGGTCAGCATTTTATTTTACGTGAAATACTTCCGCTTCTGTGAGCATCATAAGGTTTGTGACCTTACTACAGTGTTGCAGTGAGGTGGCTCACTCAGAATGCCAAGTCGGTTCTGGAAACTGCAGATTTTTATTCCTGTCTTTTTATGTTTTACTTTCTTGCAAAATCCAACTTTACGTTTAAAAAAAAATTTGGTCAGCAGCAAGGAGAGAGGACGCTGTGCAGACTCTAAGGAATATGGCATATTGTAAGATGTTTCCTCTTGCTGAAGTCTTCTCAGAATTATAAATTTGCACCATATTTAAATGAGTAACATTTCAGGAAGTTCCCTTCCCCAAACTTCCCCTAGTCCAGTAAATTGTGAGGGTTTATCTTCTACAGGGGTTTATGTGAATTCTCAGAGTCTCTTATGAGTAATTCATAGCTGCTTTCTCATGTTGCCCAACTCATGCTCTAGATCTACTCCCTATTTGAAGTAGAAGATTTAAAAATCAAATCAAAATATTTCTGAGATTTTGCTATCAGCAATATGCTGTGCTATTCAGTACATTTCTAGACTGATTTGGGGACCAGTTTATAGAGTCAGATGACAAGCAAGTACCTAGTGTTCAAGTCTAGATCAACTTTAATTACTTATATTTTTGAAACCCTACTGAATTTGTATGAAATTGGCATTGCAGATCACAGGTCTTTCCTATGTCTAACCAGAATATCTCTTACTGCACTTATGTACATCTTTTGCAATTTCTTTAAAAATAAGGTTGTACATTCATAAATGTTAAATGATAGCATAAAATGCAGATTATCCTTTGTGCTTCTGTTATATTTGCCATAAGATTTGAGAAACAAACAAAAGAAATTCTCTTAGTTGTGCTGCTTTTAACTGTAGTAGTGAATATTTATGAAACAAAAAGGTATTTGTTCAAGGTAGCTAATCCACCATGTAGTGCTCCACTAAACATTACAGAGGGTCATCCATTCATAGTACAGCAGAGTTATAGCGGTAATTTTCAGTATCGTTTTCCTTCTCTCTCTCTCTCTCTCTCTCTTGCTCTGTCTCTCTCTCTCTCACACACACACACACACACACACAAATTTAACAGTGTTTGAATTTACTCACACAGGTAAAAGTATTTGATGTGGCCATGTCTTTAAGATGTTTGCCCACAGTTTATTCATGCCTCTTTGGTGCAGTTTACGTACTGATGCAGTCACTCAACAAATACTTAGCGAGTGCATTTTGGGTGCCCGACATGTTCACGGTGCTAGGGATAAAGCAATGGAAGCCAAAAGCTTGTCCTATTAAAACTTATGTTCTGGTCGTGAGTTTATCACTCATTTGCTAGCAAAGCACTCTGTGTGGAAAATATAGATAATACAGAACGACTGTGTCCCCCATTCTTTGCTCGTATCTCTAGTATATTTTAAATGGGGAAATGGGAGGGAGTTGAACGATGGTAAATGATATTTTAAGTATGAAAATGAGCTAGAATTATAAACCTTGCCTCATTTTCTCATAGAACTCCTTTTGAATGGAAACTTCCAGTGGCATATCAATTTACTATATCTTTGTGCTTTTGTAGTCCTTAGGATGAAGATCACATCATCAACATCAGTTTGGAGTTTGTACTAAATTGGTGATTCTCAGAGCTTCAGTGCCCCTTTATCTAATGAGACTTTGTAGAAGAAAGAGCAATCTACACAGGAGAGAGTCCCATTATTTTGGTGCAGGCCACTAGTAAAACTGGTCAAAAATAACATGCTTTTCTTTAGATACTGAATTTTGGAGAAGTTGGAACCATGATGAATGCCTGGTGTCGTTTTTTATTGAGGTGAAATGTACACAACACAAAATCATTTTAAAGTGATCAATTCACTGCCTTGTAGCACATTCATAATGTTGTGCATCTTCCAACTCCATCCAGTTTCGAAACTTGTCCACTGTAATTTTAAAAGAATGGTGATTTGTAAAATAAGGAGTGAGAAATGACTAGGTTTTGTCAAAGTAAACTCACTGTAACTATCATGTGCAATAAAAATCTTCCTATATAGAATTTTTTGAGTTAGAGAGGGATCTAAACTCATAAAGAACACAATGTACCAGAGTAAATTGATCATATTTTTATAAAATGAGAACATAGAAGCATGGTCAATAGCAAGCGCTTGATACAGTACCTCAAAAAATAATTCTTACCATTAAGTCAAATTGCCTTCTCAGAGAGCATTTTCACTGTGAAAGAATAAATTATAATCAGGGTTTTGACTCACCCTCAAAATGGGGAGAAAACACCTGCCCAGAAAGTTGAAATGTTTCACCTCACCCATTTAGCATCATAAATAATTTAGAAGGACATCATACAGCACATAGATTTGGTTTGCCCTCAAAGAACTTTTTTCTGTTTAGTTGGGAGAGAAGAATTATAGGAAAAAAGAATTAAATGTTGGTTTATTCCAAACCTTTTGTCCACGGAAAGAATTTCTAGTAATCAAGAGTTAAGCATAGTTAGGATAACTGAGTTTCACTAGAACAAGATAAACTCATATAAGGGATACTTAGGAGTAATCAGGGAATTTTAATAAGGAAATACATGAACTGGGCCTTAAAGTATTTGAAAAATGGTGGGTAGTATAGATGATATTTCAGATACAGAGACAATATATTAGAGTTATCATAATCTATATAATTCAGCCCCAATTAAAAACAAAAAAAAAGTATGCGTCGAATAGACAGCATGGTTCTAGGTTGTTTTTGCATGACAAGATGCTGATGATCTTGTCTTCAAAGAAATTGCATTTTTATGCCCTGTATGCATGGCATAAATAAATAATAATGTACGACTGTGATGACGTGCCCAGGTGAATGATACAGTTGACAAAGACTGGGTCTGTGAATTGGAAGCATAGGAAGGGCTCCAAGACTTGAGCTGGGGGGAATGACTTTTGGATGAGGGGGAAAGAGGCTAACAGATCGATTTTTGTACTTTGTCTTCTCAAAGAAGCAGCATCTTTAAGGTTACTTTTAAGCCTTGGCGCTTTCATGCTAAAATCATGATTTCATAATTCTTTACCAAAAAAATAATTGTAACTCATTGAATAATTATCCCTAGAAATTGCAATCCAAAAAGGAAATTTCTGCTATTCTCACCCCTTTGAACCTATTATAATCATTGCATTTGATATTATATACAATGAGGTGGATTCTAGTTATCAGCCATAAAATTTAGGAGCTAGGATAAACTTTCAGCGATAATATTTTGAGAGTTAAAATAGCCAAAATACAGAGAAAAATGTAAAAGAGAAAATTAGCTTGGGTAATATAGTCAAAAGCAAAATGATGTTCACCATCCCTTGTAATGTGCTGGAGCTATGCTACATATTTCTAAAAATAAAATAAAATAATTAATGCAAGTAGAGACCTGAATTGTCTTGCTTGAATTGCAGTATTAGAGAAATCTGAGTATTTTTTATTTGACAGTTTAATAGGATTTTTCCCTTCATTGCAGCTGGCTTAAAAGGACATTGGGATATAATGAAAGTAGATCAGAAATACCAGTGTATGTACTTAGATTTTGTTCTTCCAAATGCCATTTTATGATATGTCTCTTCTTGACCTAATAGTTACTTCCCTTCCCTGTCACTGTCTCTATTGAGATTTATTTCCGATACCCCCGAATCTGGGCTGGCACTGGGACTGCTTAACCATTAAGATGCAGTATGTCTTAGTTTGCCAGTCTGCTATGACATATATGAAGAATGGGTTGGCTTAACAACAGGAATTTATTGGCTCATGGTTTTGGAGGCTAGAAGCCCAAAGTCAAGGTGTCGGCAAGGTCGTGCTTTCTCTTTGACTCCTGTGGCGTTGTGGTGCTGACATGCCACAATCCCTGGGGTTCCTCGGCTTGCGCTCTGCCCCCTGTCACAGGCGACATTCTTCGTCTTCTGCTGTGTCTCTCTCTGACTTCTGGCTTTTTATAAGGTCTCCAGTAATACGGATTAAGGCTAACCTGATTCAGTTTGGTCACACCTAATTAGGATCTTAGAAGATCCAATTGACAAATGAGTGCACCCCTTAATTGATGATACAGCTTCAAAGAGTCCTGTTTACACATGAGTTCACACCCATAGGAACGCAGGTTAAGATGATGGCTTTCTGTGGAGTACATGGTTCAGTCTACCACACAGTGGAAGTAACCTGTGCCACTTCTAGAGCTGGTCTTTAAGAGGACCGGCAGCTCTCGCTTCCCCCCCTCTTGGAATGCTTCTTCTCAGAACCCGGTTATCATGCTGTGAGAAGCCAAAGCCACTTGGAGAGGTCCCGTGTCGGTGCACCACTTGACAGCCCCAGCCGTGTCCCCAGCTGACACCTGTCATCCGTTGCCGGCGGTGTGTGTGTAAGCGACCTTGAACGTTTTAGTCCAGTTGCACCTCTGGCTGACATCAAATGGAACAGAACCATCCAGCTTTATCCAGCAAACTCGTAGACCCGTGAGAGATAATAAAATGTTTTCATAAAATGTTTGGTTTTGTTTTAAGCTATTTCAGAGTAGTTTCTTTCACGGCAACACATAACTGAAACACCTTCCCAAAGAAAAGACCTGAAACTGAGACCATGGAAGAACTCATTTGATTTAAACGAAAAATAGATAATATATTAACGGCCAATCCTTTTAACTTCTGAAAACCACTAGGAAATGTTTTAAAAAGGCTCTTATTTTGGGAACTAGGCACCTTTAAGATTGTTCACAAACTACATTAAGGTAATAATGCCTATTTTCGTTTTATGGTTACACTTTTTGACTCTAGTTCTCTCCCTGAACTGATATGCAATTAATACATAGAGATACACTCTTGATTAAAGCAGAGAAGCAGTTTTATCCAGCAGAAATTGTGTGAACTTTGGAGTCACACCCTGGTTCAACTCTTGGTCCTGTCATTTAATAGCAGTGTTTCCATGGCTAAGATACCTAAGCTGCCTGAGCCCTCGTTTCTCTATTTTCAAGATGATACATGGAGCAGTGGCTCAATGGAGAGCACAGGTAATGTATGTGAAGAACCTAGCAGAGTGCCTGGCAGGAAGAAAGAGCTTTAATAAAGGTAGTTTTTAATATTTTGGATGAGGTACATGGTAATGTAGTTTTAAGAAGATAGTAAAAATTTGTCTCTGGTCCATTTTAAAGAGGATTTGGAAACCTGGGTATTTCTGAGCTTTAATAGGATGGTGCCGAAGGGATGAAGGGTAGATCCTTGAAGTTTTTCCTATGAACATGTATGTTTTCACCAAAGAAAATTCAGATCTCTAACCTCATTCACATTACCCTTTCCCACCTTCTTTATTGCTTCAACGGATTGATCCAGGCATAAAGGCAACTTTTGGCTCCAAGTCCCAAGGATAGGATTGATGAAGAATTCCTTTTATTCTTCATCTCTGTCCTACTCTCTTTTTCCTTCCAATTTGGAGGGAAAAATATTTAAGAAGCTGGCTTTCTGCAAGCTGATCTTCTTACACCAAGATGCCACAAGCCTCATTTTCAGGGAGGAAAATGTTATTATAGTTGAATGTATGTTTGGAGTAGGATTGAGGAGTTAGATGCCACATATTTAAACTGGGTGTTCTTTAACACTTCCCAAACTTGTTGATTTGTATAACCTGGGAGAAAGGACAGTTGTTCTAGCTCACGGGGTTCTGTCTGTGCTGTTTTCAATCTTTGTATAATACGTTGTTTCCCTTTGTGGGTGTTGAAAGTGTTGGAAATTCTGAATATGGCAACTAGAGTGGTATAGTGCCCAGTGATTTCTTTGTCTGCTAAATATGTTTGCGCTTGATGATTAAGGTGAGGGAAGTAGTTGTCACTGGTGCGAGTTGACGATAACTCTTCTCAAGAATGGGTCGCTCTCCTTGGTACCTTGGCTGCCTGAACCTCATCTTCACCTTGGAGATTTAGATGACCTTGACCGTGGATGAAACGCCAGTGCTTTATTGTTGAGTGTAATACTGGTTTAGGGCAGAATTGAGGAGTTAAGTGCCACATATTTGGACTGGGTATTCTTTCAATGAATTATGTATTACCTTTATTTAACACCAAATGACCTGTTTCTGTTGTTTTTGAACATTTTCATGAATACCAGGATTATAATCTTAATACCTCTCAGTCTGAATACTGTCAGTGCTTCAGTACTTCAGTTTAGATTATCTGCTGGGTGAAAGTTCATGTCCATTGCCAGAGTTCTTTGTAAGAAAGCTCACTGCTTTAAAATCAAATGGTTAAAGCTAGAATGTGAACATAGGAATTACTTTAAAATACCAGGGACTTTCTATAAATGCAGGTTATGTAGAGGTGAACTTAAGGAAAACTCATTTTGCCCATAAGTGTGTCATAGTTATGGTTATAATTATGCAAATGCATCCAGACTTTTTGTTTTTGTTATTAGTTATAGAATCGCACACCCGTTTTAAAATATTAATACCCTTGACGTCATTTGTAATTATAGTAAATTTCATTTTGAGGGAAATGATTATACTCTTATCATACCCATTTAAAAAGCTACAAAAATATCTCAAAGCAGTGAAGATTGTGTTGTACAAGACATAAAGTATTTAAAACAGCTTTTCTGAGGACTTGAGGTCTAAATTTTACCGCTTCTGGGACTCACGTGATGGTTCTGTGGTATAGATTTAGAGAGAATTTTTAAGGCTCCTATTGACATGTGGGTGAGCAGAATGGTTCCTTGGAAACCATTCGTGTGTCCAGTCCCAGAAGAGTGTGGATTAAAGTTTCACATGTATGTGCATTGATTGACATGCAGCAGCAGGGTCAGGGGAGCCTGTGCTTGCTAGTCAAGGCTGCATATTTCTTCCAGTATTTAAACCACTGCTGTTGAAAACATAAAGAGCAGCACTGAAACTCTCTGTAAGGTAAAGCTATTGAAACCTAACCCAAAAGGCATGCTCTTATAGAGGACTCTTCTTAATACTTGCAGTGCTGGTATAGCTGAGGACATGTGGTATGCGTTACAGCGCCCAGGGAATTCAAGCCTCCGCAGTGTGCAGTCGCAGTGAAAGGCTAATTTAAAAATGAAGTGGTAGCCTCTGCTCCCCTCGTGGCTCTGACACTTACCAATGTTTCTTATTAGCCTGATGGCAGTCTGTGACTGCTTTGCGGTGGGACGAGGGAAGTGGGAATTTAACGGGGACCAGTATGGGGATATAGGGACCTCTCCCCCCTTCCCTAGTGCCCCCTGCCTCCGACGTACACTCAGCGTTCCACACTGGACATAACAGAGTCTCACACCATCACTGCAAAAACAGATCTTTCAGGAAGGAGCTGGAGCAACTGTCTCCCTCGTGGTGGAAAGGCAGCGCTGTCCATGGTTAGAAAAAGATTTTCTAACTGTTGGTTGAAAACCGGGTAATAACAGCCCTCTTGGTGAACAAAACTTATGAGAGGGCTAAGGAAGGAATGCTCTCTCCCAGCAGCAGGCAGCAAGAAATTGCTGTTGAAAAGCTTACCTCTCCAGGGAGGAATCAGATATCAGACTTTGCCAAGCCTCAGGTCCAGCCCATAAGGACCCACCTACATCCCCTCCCCACCCCAGCTTTGTTAGATTGCTCGCATCGATCGCTGGCTTTTTCTGACCCAACCGTGGGGATGAAGGAAAGAGCCAGGAAGGCTGAAAGCAAGCAAGGTGGGGGGTGGAAGTCTGGGTATGCTTTTGCAAAGGGAGAGGAAGAGAGAGGGGAGAACAGGGGTGGGGGCCTGGGGGGGAGCTCAGCTTAACTGGTGCCTGCCTGCTTCTCTTGGATTTGATGGCCTTCATTCCTTCTAATTGGATAAAATAGGAAGTCCCTGGCAGTCCTGTGTTGCTGGGTCTCCTGATTTTGCTCAGACCAGCCGCAGCTCTAGAGTGTGGACAGAGGGTGGGGGCTGGGAGAGGAGAGAGGCAAGAGAAAGAGAGAGAGACGGTCTTTGGGGGAGAAGGGAAAAGAAAGAGACTATGAAGACGGGAAGAGCTGCGCGGAAAGAAAGTGAATGAGCACTCGAGGAGGACAAAGAGGAGTGGCTGGGGGGCGGGGGTGGAGGCAGGGCGGGGAAGGGAGCTGCCACCCCACCCCTGCCCCTACTCTTCCCTCCGGATCCCTGTGCGGTGATGCTGGGAGGGCAGGCACCTGCTGCTCTGTAATGATTCAGCCTCTTCCAGCCGCCGCGGTAACACAACAGGATGCTGTTGCTACTCTCCCTGCTGCCTCTCCTGCCTCCCCCGCTGCTGCCGCCGCCGCCGCCACCCCTGGTCCTGCTTCTGCTCCTGCTTCTCCTGCATGACAGTTGTTTTCTCCATCTGAGCAGGCACCAGCTTCAGATGCTCGAGGTGAGCAACCTGCCTTTCAGCCTGGGCTACTGGTTTACTTAATCCCACCCTGTTCAGCTCGTTTCCTCTTCCCTGTGCTCCCGACGAGCTGGGATGGTTTGGAGAAGCATTTAAAAGAACTGGAAAAGTGGCCCGGAAGCAGCAGCTGAAGAATTAGGATCTACTTTGATTTTGTAGTTGTTAGAAGCGTCTTTCCTTCTTTCGCCCTGATCTCCTCTTGCTTTTGGATAATGGCCCTGGACTTGGACTGCTTATTGATTTCCCCCTCTAAGATGCTGTATCATTTGGTTGGGGGGAGCCCTGCGTAGTAATGGACCGAGAGAGAGGCCAGGCCTTCTGGAGGTGAGCCGATGGAGGTTTATTCCCCAGACATGTCTGAGGTCGCTGCAGAGAGGTCCTCCAGCCCCTCCACTCAGCTGAGCCCAGACCCATCTTTTGATGAGCTTCCGGCAGCAGAAGATATGCCAGAGACCCAGACTGAAGATGGGCGAACCCCTGGACTCGTGGGCCTGGCAGTTCCCTGCTGTGTGTGCCTGGAGGCAGGGCGCCTGAGAGGCTGCCTCAACTCAGAGAAAATCTGCATTGTCCCCATTCTGGCTTGCCTCGTCAGCCTGTGCCTCTGCATCGCCGGCCTCAAGTGGGTATTTGTGGACAAGATATTTGAGTATGACTCTCCTACTCACCTTGACCCCGGGGGGTTAGGCCAGGACCCCGTTATTTCTCTGGATCCAAGTACAGCCTCAGCTGTGTGGGTATCATCTGAGGCATACACTTCACCTGTCCCTAGGGCTCCATCTGAAACTGAGGTTCAAGTTACAGTGCAAGGTGACAGTGCCATTGTATCCTCTGAGCCTTCAGCCGCACCAACCCCCAAGAATCGCATTTTCGCTTTTTCTTTCCTGCCGTCCTCTGCACCGTCCTTCCCTCCACCCACCCGGAACCCGGAGGTGAGAACACCCAAGTCAGCAACTGAGCCACAGACAACAGAAACTAATCTCCAAACTGCTCCTAAACTTTGTAAGTAGAGAGAGAGAGAGAGATGAATAAAGGAAGGGGGCGGGATTGAGGTCCCCTAAGGGGTTCTCTAGGGCATGGAGCTGTTTCCCTTTCTTCTTGCATTTTAATTGCATGGTTTTGTTAAAGCAAACCATGTGACCGAGATGCTTGGGGTGGCGTTGAAAAGATGAGTAAAAAGATCTTGGAAATTCCCAGTATGAATCGGTGTTCTCACAGCAGTCCCTCTAGCCCGATTGTTAGACTGGGGTGGGGGACCCCAAACTTCACTGCCTGCAAGTCATGCTTGCAGTTAAATTCTGTTGCACACTTTTTAAAAATGAAAACAGCAGATCATCCTCTTATACATGGATAGATTTGGCTTGCACATACCAGCGGCTCTTATTTCGCATCTTTCTTTTTCCCATTTAGACTTCCTGTCACCTTCCCCTCACCTTTCAGTTACCCACTACCTCCCAGCAACCCCTTGCTGCTTGTTATTTTCCTCCATCTCTTTTTCCTGTTCCTCAACCATTTCTCCCACATTTGCATTTCGATCGGTTTTTCCTGACAGTGCACCCAGTCATAAAGCATGTACAGTGCTCACCTCTCAGTAGCTTGAGACTCTTGCTGTCCTGCCCCAATTGTATTTTCGGTTACAGAGCACTCACTTTGTGCAGGGCACGGTACCAGTCTGCCTGAAAGGGTTTTCTCAAATTAGTTGTGTCTTCTGTCACCAAATGTTTAAAGAGCTTCCTTGGCAGTCATTATAAAAAAAGTGCAAGATCCTTCAGAAAGGCACATCATTTTGTAGACATGTGTCATTTTAGCCTGTCAGATTGCAGCAGCCTGTTAGTAATCTGTGAGGGCACAGAGCCCATGCTCTTAAAACGGTCCAGAACAATATACTACTGTTTGCACTGAGTCATTGCCGTGGCTGTAATGGAAAGTTGACAGGGATGAGACCATGACGAGTCAGGTCGTTCTGAATGGCCGTGGAAGAGGAAGGCGTTTGTTCCTTAAAAAAAAAAAATCTAGTTTCTTTATTTTTGTTTCTCTATCTCCTATTACTTTTATCAGCGATGAATATTTTCTTAGTGGGAAAAAAGTGAGAGATTAGAGTATCTGGTTCTTAATCAAGTGTGTAAAATCTCTCGGAGTTAAAAGAGAGTTGAGTGTAAGGATGTTGCGATGACAAAGTCATCTCTTCTCTTTTTCCTCTCGACGGTAATGAAGGATACCTTTTCCAGGCATTATGCTCAGTATGAAGTAGAACAGTATATTAAGGGGAATACAGTAACACTCGAGTTGTGGTTTCAGTGGTAAAGATAAAAAGAAAGGCTTGTTGTTTTTTTTTCCAGGTGTAATTAGGGAAGAAACTCCTTTATGCACACACTGCTTTGCATCTTTGTCAGGTCCCTGAAGCATCATTAAAGGTCTGACAGACATCACTGCATTCGCTGCCTCTTCCCACCTGGCAAAGTGGCTGGGAAATAATACCCAGATGAAATGACAGGCTATAAAAAGCAAGTACAGATCCTGCAGAGAGAAGCAAAACTCGCTATGAAGACAAGGTTGCTGCTTTGTCTTTATCATTTAAAGCAAGTCTTGAGCTAGCATGTGCCCACCTAGGTTTAGTTGTCCCGAAAAAGTACAATAAACCTTTGAAAAACTCTTCAACTAAATTATTCCACAATTTCATAATCTGAGGAAAACAGAGAAACCTCCAGCACGTTTTCCTGATCTTGGAGCATGTCAAAAAAGTATGAGAAATTGTTTTTTAAGGTAAAGTCTTCTACTAAGTGTTTTAATAGATTATACATTCCATGTAGTTTTTTTTTTTTTTTTCCTTTCTCCAAGCCAGGGCATTGATTTTGTGGCATTCGAATTGAGTGGATAAGATTTACTGCTGCCTAAAAGCATCGCAGTGGCCAGTGCTGGCCAAAGCCACAGCTGCAGCATTCTGCACTACCCTGGAGATAAGCTGGGAAAAGCAGCCCGGGAAGTAGTTTTCTGCATAAAAGTTA
This sequence comes from Cabassous unicinctus, assembly GCA_029593785.1. Lineage (NCBI taxonomy): Eukaryota > Metazoa > Chordata > Mammalia > Cingulata > Chlamyphoridae > Cabassous > Cabassous unicinctus. Next base: position 17,715 of record JAQZBX010057548.1, read on the forward strand.
GGCTCAGACAGTGGTTTAACATTTTAAAGCCTATAGGTTTCTCTGCGTGGGAAACTCTGTGTTAATTTTCTGGACTTGTTTCTTTCAAAAAGGAAGCAAGCAAGAAAGAAAACTATTAGTATCCTAAAAATTGCCTCTTTTGAAAGGGATTGGTCCAGGGAGCTTTGTTTGCAGGGACTTGTAAGTGATTGTTTGTGTTAATTGTTTAAAAGGTTGTAACC